>JASCQY010000072.1:6142265-6147265 GCA_030264315.1 Sardinella tawilis | reverse complement strand
TTCAGTTGTTTTTCGTTTAGCTGATTTTCTCAGGAGACTTATTGATTCGGAAAATCCTAAAATCCTACCATACAGGTTATCTTAACAGCAATAAATTCCTAGCAATTCCATACACATTTTTGTCTCATCCATAATACAAAAAATTACCATATCTTGTCATGATGTGTGAAATTGTGTGAAATTTGATAGGTAGAGCTGTAGAGTTTCCAGGGGAAAAAAGCAGACAAAATGCTTCAAATCATACTATGTTTGCGCATGTTCCATAATGGTGGAATTACTACCTAGCTATTATTGCTTAGCAGATAATGCAAGGTCACCAGGGACTACTAGTGCTGTGTACATACAGTAGAGCCAAGGAATGTGATGCATTCTGGAACATGTTGGGTACATTCCATTCATTGAAGGACTGACTTATCTAGTGGTGTTCTGCGATATAGTGTTGGAAGTGCTTTAGAAGCTTCAGGAAATATTTTAGGATTCAATTTATTCATGATGCATTTAACTAATCAAGCCCCATAGAGCAATATGGTTTGTATGATTAGGGCTTGTGTTAATACAAATACATCTAATTATTGTCGCTATTGATATGCTTTTGTTATCGCTATTGTTGTCACTATCTTTAAATAATAATGCATTTTTTTTAATAACATATTATTTTGGACAAAAAAACTGCCAAATTTCACAGCCATAATGTCAACTCTAGCTATGACATAATCATCATTTTACTATGTACTGTACATGAAATATACAGTAGGTGACAGTAGCCCATGCATAAGAATGAATTTACGATAAAGTACAGTTATTTTTGCAAGGCATGATAGGAATCATACTGTATATCTATGGCATGATGGAAGTCATTTCAGCCCGTGTTAGTAGTTCAAGTCGAGTCAACAAGGTCATGCTGCATGTTCCTTACTGGCTGTGGGGTTGCAGGCCAAAAAACACTGTCTCTTTGTCTCTCACTCTGCCTTAAAGCCTTTTCCCCCCAAATCAAAAGGGGGGTGTGGGAGTTGCGTGGGTCGGAGATGGGGGTGGGGATGTATAGAAGGCAGAAGAGAGAGAAAGAGAAAGAGAGAGAACGAGAGAGAGAGCGAGAGAGAGGGAAAAAAAGCTGCACCATCCTGCTCCATCAGCGCTATTCCTTGGTGAGCCCAGTGTCTTTGTAGGGCTGCTCCAGCACTGCCAAGTATGCGATTGGCACGCCACCAAAGGCTAGTGACAACAGGCTGGAGGAGAGACAGATCGCTTTCGACGTGCCAAGTCCATTCTTCTGACGAGAGAACGCGCAGCAGAACTCAACTATTACCCAGCCACTAATACAGCGTGCACATTTTTTTGAGGAAGTCTTGTTCATACCGGTTTCTGGATCGAGACCAATTGTCATTATGTTTCTTTTTCATTTTGTGGGCAATTTTTTTTTTCTCTGCCACTCACCAATTAAATGAATCAAAGAGAAGTGTTTTCACTTGACCTCAATAGTGGAGGCTGTTTCACTGAAGTGACATGTTTTGTATTTGTGTGTGTGTGTGTCTGTGTGTGTATTTATGCTGCTAGAGGTGAGTGCGTACACACGTTTGTCTCACATGCTGGATTTGTGTGTGTGTGTGTGTTGGGGTGTATTACACAGAGATGGATCCTGTATGTTGCATCTCTCCCCCGCAGCACTCCTGTCAAATGCCACACAGAATTCCTATGGAGGCATCACTTCCCTGGCGGCGATGGGGAGAAAGAGATGTTTTTTTTTACTGTCACAGACGGTGGGAAAACCTTTGTAATGCTAATATGATATCAAACTGTGCAGGGGCCAGAGACAGAGAGCACAGCGAACCGTGGGTCTTTGTCACCGAATGATTTAGCACACGTTAGAAAGCGACAGCTACAGAGAGAGAGCGAGAGAAAGAGGCAGGGAGGGAGAGGGAGAGAGAGAGCGAGGGAGCGATCAAGGCAGAGAAAACGAGGCAGAGAGATAGATGGAAAGAGAGGTAGAAAAGAGAGTAAAGGGGAGAGAGATAGAAAGACAGAGGCCAAATGAGACCAGACTGGGATAGGAATGAAAAAGCAGCGTGATGATTGACTCCTTACACAACATGCCCATCACCTTAGAAGGACATTGTACAGTTGATAATTGTTTTTAATAGTGTTGCTACCTTTATTTGATTTAAAGCCAGCTTTGCGCTCAGAGTGCATATTTGTAAATGCGTTGGCGTTTCTAAATGTACTATATGAGTCAGAGACGTCTCCTGAGGCGTTGGCAATTCTACTTTGTTTCTCAAGGTTATATTTGTCTTTTTCAACTCCCTCTCTGAAGTGTAATTTATAGTAAGGTAGCCTACCATGTTCACACCTCCACCAAAAAGCAAAGCATTCATAAACATGCCGTATCTCCGGGTTTTGTGTGTGTTTTGAGTTGCCACATCACCTTTCCTTGGAGCGGTCAGCCAGAATGAATTCGACTGGTGCGAAAGGCATCTTTGAGTGTCGCCTCCCACATACGCCAGCATCTCTGTTCGCCACTGCTCCCTCTCTCACTCTCACTCTCTCTCTCTCTCTCTCTCTCTCTCTCTCTCTCCCTCTCTTTCACTCTGCATCTCTGGAGGAAGCGAGTCGGTTCAGAAAATAATGAGGGGCGGGCGAAAGCGGCGCTTAAGGAGCAGGCCGGAGGGAGGCTGAGGCTTTAAGGGCCAAGCCGCCGTCAGCGTGCAGGGAGGAGGTGAGAAGCGTCACGCATGCTGACAACAACGGGCAGACAGACAGACACCCTCTGTCCCTCCGCTGCTTGGCTTTCCACGTCACCTCGATTCACAATTACGCCTTCTGTTATTACACGCCTGTGGTGTTTCGTTTGTCTATGAGCATTCAGCGCGTTGAAAAGAATATTCTATTATTTCTTTTTAAAGGGGATGTAGGGCAGGCTACTTACCCCCTTGCATTATGCCCCCTGACTTGCTAGCAGCGACCCCACCTTCCCCCACCCACTCGAATATTTGAATCACAAGGAAAAGCTTTCATATCCTGGTCTCAGGCCGCCCGTGCCCTGTCAGTGTAATAGTGCACGCTGGATTAAGGGGTTATTTCCCTCGAGTGCCGACGTAAGAGAGCGTGTCAGTCAGCCGCTCGCAGACAATCCCACCGCTCCCCGCCGCCGCTGCCGCCGCCACCACCGTGTTGCCAGGGAGCCTCCCAGCATCAACATTTTGAGAATCTGGCCTCTGCAGACTCCGCCACACAGCCGAGAGAGAGAGAGAGAAGTGAGTGAGGGAGAAAGATAGAGAACAAGAGAGAGAGAGAGAGAGAGTGATGAGGACAAGGGAGGGAGAGAGGGAGGAAGGGAGAGAGAGAGAAAAAAATGTGCCATTTGGAGAATCGTTGTTATTCCAATCACACTTCAGATGCAGTAGGGTCCAATAAATTTCTGTGTAATTGGCAGTCTCCGCCAGCTATAGGCAGACGCTCTGTCTGGTCCAGGTGGACTTTCCAACAGGATTTATTAGAATGGCGATTTCATTAATTAGCAACTCTAATGTGCGAATTTCTGCTTGTAATACAGTGACACAATTAAAACGACGACCCCAAGAAAAAATGGCGGAGATGAAAAATAAGTTTCGTTTAACCTCCCCTGCTCTCATCCTGCTTTCGACACTACAGTATATAATCATTAGTGATAGCGGTTCCCCTCCCTGCATCGACAGGACTTTGTTAGGGGAGTAAATATAGTTTCGGCATCGTTATTTAAAATGAACAGTGTGGGCTACCGCATTAACCTGCGGATTGACACGACTCCGAAATGGAGCTGGATAAAAAGAAGAAGCAAGTAGGCCATGCGTCTTCAAATAACAACAAAAACACCCAGCGTCTAGTACCTGTGTGTTTGTGTGTGTGTGTGTTGGTGTGTGTGTATGTGTGTGTGTGTGTGTATGTGCATTTGGGCGTGTGCGTGTGTGTGTGTGTGTGTGTGTGTGTGTGTGTGTGTGTGTGTGTGTGTGCTGGCGTGCATGTAGGCTCCCTCTTTTTGAACCCGCCCCTCCCCCACTTCTGTGCTGTGATTGGCCCCATATTGCTCTGTCACCGAGGGTAACCAAAAGGCGGCAAACTGGGCAGTTATGACATCATAATACCACTCAACACTCCACACAACACCACCTGAATTACTTTTCTATTCACACACACACACACACGTACACATGCACACATGTACGTACGTACACACACACACACACACACACACACTCACACTCTTAAATGTGTGGCAGATGCGGTTGCTGGCGCTGAAGTCTGCTGTGTGGAGGGCTTGGTTTCCTCTCTATCGAAGCCCATCGTCTGGAGAGGCAAGATCTCCTTTAAGGCTCTGATTTGAAGGACCAGGCCCTCTCATTCCACTGCAATAATCTCATTGACCTGGGCACAGACTACGGCTGAGACACACACACATACACACACACACACACACACACACACACAGAGCCTAGGCAAATACAGAGCCAGGGAAGCCATTACCTCTCTACTGGAGAGAGAGGGATGGAGGGAGGGAGAGAGAGAGAGATAGAGAGAGAGAGAGAGAAGGAGAGAGGGAGGGAGGGGATGAGGGAGAGACAGATAGATAGAGAGAAAGAGAGAAAGAGAAGGAGGGGGAGAGAGAGATGGAGAGAGAGAGGAGGGCGGGAGAGGATAGGGAGAGAGAAATTAAGTTCTGTGGTTTGTTAGGAACGTAAACTTTGTTGTGGTCTTTGGTTCGGCCACATTCTCCCCACTACTGCTGTCCTGTGGGGTGGGATCCAGAGAGAGAGAATATGTGTGTGTGTGTGTGTGTGTGTGTGTGTGAGTGGGTGAGAGAGAAGAGCCTTAATAGCTTGAGACAGAGGCAGCGTTTGCTTTCATCTCTCTGGGGGAACACTGACAGAAACAATTCCCATCTCCCAACGCCCCCTTTCTCTCTCTCTCTCTCTCTCTCTCTCTCTCTCTCTCACACACACACACACACACACACACACACACACACACAC
>JASCQY010000072.1:6118970-6126470 GCA_030264315.1 Sardinella tawilis | reverse complement strand
TAATTTGGTAACATTATGAACTGACTACATGAATAAATTAGTGTTTATGCATGGAGTCACACACACACACACACACACACACACATACAGAAATTTATTAATATGATTCCCTTAGTTGCAATTGCACATCTGTCAGCCCTGCATTGACTTAAAGTATTGATTTGTGTATATTGATTAATCCAACTCATTCGGGAATAACAGCCGTATAACTGCACTTAAAAACTTATAAAATCTATCTGCGCATTCATTCTAGACTAGAAGGGTTGTTTTAATTTCCCCCTAGTTTCAGATACACATGCAGGGCATTTATTGGTCTTTTATTTATTTATTTATTTTGCCATAGCCCAGCATGCAATGCCAATGCAGCTCTGCATTCTTATTTAAGCGAGTGAGGAAGAGCCATATTTCCCCGGGGACTGAATTCATTAAGTGTGCTAGTATGAGGAGCAAAGCTGGTGGGCGTTCACTAGTCCCAGGCCCCAGAGCCACTGCAGGCACAAGCAGCTGTCTGCCACACACCCTCAGGGGCGACCTAGACTCCCCCTCACAAACATTATTATCTCAATCGCTCTTAAGATGGGGTGTGTGTGTGTGTGTGTGTGCTTGCTTTCATCGACCACAAAGGTGTTGCAATTGCCTGTTAATGTGTGCGGTGCAGGGTTCACTACAAGGAACAGTGATGCTAGTTTAAAGTGATTTCAGTTGCAAATGGGCATTCCCTAAGTAAGATGAGACGGCTCCTTGCGACCTTACCTGCCTGTCTGGGTGCTGTATCCTGCCTGTGCTGTTTTCTTTTTGAGAGAAAGAGATAAAGAGGGAGAGAAAGAGAGGGAGGGAGAGAGAGAGAGAGAGACGGTGCCTGATGTGACAGCTTGATGCGGCTAAAGCAGGCAGCTGTGGCTGTTATTGGTTATACTGTTGCGAGCATATGGGCCTGTCTTCTCCCATGCGGATGCCTGGTACCTGCCTCAGTCGCAGCAGGGTAATTATGCAAAGCAAACACCGGCTTCGCCTTCCGTAACCCGACTTCCATCTTTTTAATTTTCCCCCAGCTCATTATACCTACACCCCACCCCACCCCACCCCCTCTCCCTGCACCTCATCCCTCTCAGCCTCCCTGTCTAGCGTCTCCCCCTCTCCTCTCCTCATCCATCCCCTCCTCTCCTCCCGCACCCACAGCTGACAACATTAAATAATTAGTCAATATTAGCCAGGAAGAGAAAGGAAGCGGGCGTGGAAATCCAAAGGGAAGAGCCATTATTTGCACAGTTCTAGGGTGTATAGATAATTTATAAGGAGGGTGTGTATGTGTGTGTGTTTGTGTGTGTGTGTGTGTGTGTGTGGGGGGGGGGGGTAATGCTGTGTTGAAATGACTTTCAATAATCATTAAAATGGGGGGATGGTTTGGTTTATTGGTTGGTTGGTTTTTTTGGTGGTGGGGGTAGGGAAAGGGGTGGAGAAGTTGGTGGGTTGGTGCTTCTGTACCCCTCTGACATTGTGTGTGTGTGTGTGTGTGTGTGTTTGTTGTTCTCTGTGCAGGATCTCGTGAGCAGGGTGGCAGTGGAAAACTCTCGGGAGCCTGAAGCTGTTGCCGTACTGTGACGCCACTGCTGCAGATGCTGCTCTCTTCTCATCCCCCTGGGTTGTCCCTTTGAGCACGGTGCCCCACGGACGGACGGACGGACGGACCGACCGACCGACCGACCTGACCCCCACGGCTGCAGACCACCCCAGACAAGCTGCCAAATATCACCACGGCACATCACCTCGCCAGTGAGCCCGGCCGATGCTGCCCTGGCCCATGCCCTCTCGCCCGCCACTAGTCTTTGCGTCTCCGAGGCTGTGGTGATCCCCTGGTGTGCCATCCAGAGGACGTCTGCCAAGGCCCTTCACCACCCACCCCATCCAGCCCCCTCGCCCCACCCCACCCCCTATCCCTTATCCCCTACCACTACGTCTGCCACCACCCGCCCCTGGAACCATGGAGCCGACGGCTACCATCTCCGTCCTGGGGGAGGACTGCCTTCTTCCCCAGGGCCGCTCCTGCCTGGGCTGCTTCATCGAGACGAAAGACGCCACCAACCCTTCGGACTCGGAACCCGGGGTCAGTCTCAAACTGGCCGACGCCTGCCGGGGCGAGTACGACGCCTGCCCTATAGTGGACATCGGCATGCAGTGCATGAACAGTGGAGAGACAGGCGGCTACGGGGAACAGCTCCTCTCTGACCAGCTGCTGAGTTTCCCGTTGCCCAAGCCTGTGCCCGGCGACAAAAAGGCCGGTGACAGGACGACAGACAGCGACACGGAAGACGCGGCGACCAAAAACCTGTACGACGGCCTGCTCCTCGACAAGTGCAATGGGGAGGAGGTTCTCTTGGCCAACACGACCCAGGACTGGGGCTATATTGAGTCCTTCATCAGCGAGAGCAAGATGGAGCTGCTGGACCTGTGCTCGAAGAACGAGCTGTCCGTCAACCTCTTCTCGGAGGAGGACGTCGACAACTACATGTTCGACGACGACGACGACGACTCCACGCTGAGCAGCGACGTGTGCTCCCTCAAGATCCGCTACGAGTCATTTCAGGACAACATGCGGGAGAAGACCAACGTGCTCCAGGAGGAAACCCAGTTCAACTTCTTCCCCAGTGTCCTCGTCAACTGCCCCAAGAAGGAGGACGGTACTGGGAGAAGGGGGGCGAAAGAGCTCCCCCGGAGGCCCGGAGAGGAGGAAGAGGACGAAGAGGAGGAAGAGGAAGACCTGTGCTTGTCAGACGAGGGTGTGGGAAAAACAGAGAGATGCACCAGCCCCGGAGAAGGCTGCTCCCCCGACTACAGCCCCAAGATGGATTACTTTGTGGACTCCAGCGACTCGGCCGAGGATTCGGGGGATTACAGCGACGACAGCTCCTGCGCCGGCTCCTTGGTGGAAGCGTTCCCAGATGGAAAACCCAAGCGACAGCTGGGAAAGAAGGGCGGCGGATCATCCAACCACCTGAACTACGGCCTGAGGGCCAAGAGAAAAGTGCGTTACAGCGACGACTACCTGTACGACGTGGACTCCATCGAGAGCGAGAGGAACGCAGAGAAGCGCGAAAACCAGGCGCCGGGCCAAAAAGAGGAACGGGACGATGACTGGTGCCCCAAAAAGCGACGGAAGTCGTCCCGCAAAGAGCCCCCGGTCATAATCAAGTACATCATTATCAACAGGTTTAAGGGAGAAAAGCACATGTCTGTTAAGCTGTTCAAAACCGATCCAACAGCCACGACTGTGAGCTTAGACACAGAAGCAATGAGCAAATATGAAAAGCTGGCTCCACTGAAGCAGTTCTGGCAGGAGCAACAGAGGGAGAGAGAGGAGCAGCTTAAGCTGGCTCTGCGAGATAAACCCAATTTCCATCCAAACGGCCGCCACCGACCCTTTAGTTCCAGTCCTCCGAAGAGGAAATACAAGTTTGCAAACAGATTTAGGATTCAGAGGATTCAAACTGTGGAGCAATCTCCCACGAGGCAGGGTTCCTCAGCCTCTGCGTGCGAGGAGGGCGGTGGCACTAAAGACCGCGCCGTGCCGGTAGGAAGCCCATTACCGCTTTCGGCAACGGGCCTCGACATCACACACGCCGCCACGCCGAAGAGCCGATCTCAGCGGCAGCAAGAGGAGAAGGGGATTGGCAACAAAACGGTGCGTTTCCGCAAATTCAAAAGCGAGGCCAGGCTGCGGAGCAGGAAACTGCAGCGCGCGGGCGAAGGGGATGAGGGGAGCGTGGCGAGCTTGGCTCCTCTTCCTCCTCCTCCTCTTCCTCTTCCTCCACCTCCGCCCCAGCAGCAGCAGCAGCAGCATGCCACAGACTCCTCCACAGGCATGGAGGGAGCTGAGCTCGCTTCTGCACAGGCCCCAAACAGACTGATGGAGAGCCACTCGGTGGATGCGGGCGACACATTCACTTTCACCCCCTCCGACCTCTGCACCCCTGCCCCCACGGCCAATGACAAACCCGCTCCCCCCGCCGAGGCGGTGGGTGACGGCGGCGTCCCCGTCATCCCCGGGGGTTACCTCCAGACCCTCCTCGACGGCTCCGACTCCTCCGGCAGCGCCGGCATGAACTATTTCCCCCAGCAGGCGCCCCAGCAGTACCCAGCCGTGCTGGGCCTGTCGGTGGAGGAGAAGCAGTTTGCCTCTCTGCAGCTGGCGCAAAGCTGCGTCCTCTCGCCGCCCTCCGAGTCCGAGCTCCAGCAGTCGCCCCAGAACTGCACCAGCTTCAGCCAGATGTGGCCCTCCCAGCTGTGCCACAACCAACAGTTTGCACCGGACATCCCCGAGACGCCCGTCCTGCCTGACGGATTCCCCAAGACACTGCCGGTGTCCGTGTAAGCGGAGGATATGACCGCCGTGACCGGCTATAACCAGGTGAGCCTGGAGGGCGACAGAGTACTGTACGAAAAGAACTACCTACCCGAGCAGCCGATGCCACCTGCGGACGGCGACTTCCAGGCCTGCCAGGTGCCCTGCGTGGACGGACAGTTGCAGTTCCAGCGGGGCACGCTGAACACCGACCACGGGCGGCTCACCAGCTTCGACTCCATGGGCTCCCTGTCTGTGGCCTCAAGCAACTACAGCAGCATGAGCATGAAGTCATGCGAGCAGGAGGTGGCTGGCAATGGCGGTGGTGGTGGTGGAGGCGGCGGCGGCGGCGGCGGCAGCGGAGGCGGTGGGGAGGAAGACGCGTCGGGCGAGACCTTCCTGGCCCACTGCAGCCCCAAGGTGGTGATCCAGCAGAGCGTGGAGGCCATCACCCCCCTGCGGGAGTCCACCGACCTGCTGGACATCTCCAACTTCACCCCGGACAAGTTCCGCCACGCGTCCCTGTCTGAGCTCTCGCCGCCTGAAACGCCCAACCTGTCTCCTCAGGTGAAGGGCAGGGAGATGAAAATAGTTGGTGGCAAAACCCTGAACTACCAGGATGTCGGCGAGGACATGACGTGGAACTGCAACATGATGGAGCAGGCGGATCACGTGGCCGCAGCCGCGTACACCGGCGACAACCATCAGTTTCAGATGCACATTTTTAACAACGCTAACGGGGCTGCCGGTGGAATCATGCTCGACGACAAAGACACGGGCGCGGCCGATCTCGACGCGCAGGCGGCTGCGGAGGCACAGGCGGGCTGCGGGGCTGTGAAGGGCACAAAGTCAAAGAAGAGAAACGGGGGCAAGCAAGCGGCGGGAGAGGGGGCTAAAAAAGTCCGGGCCCCAAAAGCTGCCAAGGCGGACAAGGTCAAAGTGCCACGTCAGAACTCGCGGTCGTCCAAAAAGCTCAAAGCCCACCTGGAGGAGAAGGCAGAGAAAGGGAAGGCGGGCACGTCCAATCAGGCGGCTGGGGACTGGCCTGGCGTGAGCTGGCCAGACGGAAACGCGAATGCCAACGTGGTCGACGACCAGCGTGAGTTTGAGGAGCCTTCCAACATCCTGTCTAACATTGTGTCCGGCATGGCGGAGGTCCAGCGGTTCATGATGGCCTCCATCGAACCGCTGTGGGGGCCTGCGTCCAATGTGTGTCTGGCCCCAGACGCCAACAGCCTCAAGCTCAAAACCCTCAAGATCCTAGCTGGCACGACCCCTGACCTCAAGAAGAAGGGCGCCACAGGGGCTGGGGGCGGCAAAGGCCGAAAGGCTGGGGCAAAGGGGGCCAAGGCTCAGGCCAAATTCAACCCTTTCTTCCCACAGCTTGCCCTGGGCTGCAACATGTTCGATAAGCCCAATCTCTGCATCCCCGGCATCAACGGGCCTGCCCACAAAAAGATGTACCGTCACAAAACGAGCGCAAAGTTCCCCCGCATTGAAAACATAAAGGGAAAGCGAGCCGAGCGAGAGCCCAGTAAGGACATTGCACTGATGGCCTCTTTTGAAAAGCTGAGGTAATATTTTGTAACTACGTAGCTGCTGATGCTCACCCTGCCCTCCCTGCTTTTTGCTCAAACCTCCTCCTCCCCGAACCCAGACGTACCTGCACAGACTCAATAGCAGAGTTGCATGGAAAACTACACTACCCACAATCCTTCCCTTCTAATTCCTTTTTTTTTTGTTTGCCCCCTGAAGAGGACTCGTATCTTGCATGACAAACTTCTTTGTACTTGCAAACTACCTATTGTGTGCTTGTGTGAAGCTTGATTGAGATTTAAAATTTTACCATGGCTGCATTTTCTTCTTGCTTTTGCTGTTTTTCCTGCTTTTGCTGTTTATTATTGTTAGTCTGGAAGAAAAAAAATCACGCCTTGAGAAACAAAGCCCCTTTTTTTTCCTGGAGAATGTTTTTCTTTTTTTTTTTTTAATGAGCAAAACCTGCTGTCTGCTGCCCTCAATAACATAACAACAGTATCTTCCTATATTGAAACATGTAGCTATTTGAAAAAAAAATAACAACAACAGACTCCTAAGTGAAATGTCCGCTCCACATTTGTTTTTGTATGCAGAAAATGGATGTCTCCTTCTTGCCGTCTCCTTCATACTGCCTGGCTCAAAGCACGATGGGAAGGTTCCACTTCCTGTGCTGAGGGCGACGTCCGCTTCTGTGAGACCAAGGCGCCATAAAAAAGAAATGCATAATGGGACCATAATCCATATTGATTACATATCAGATAAACATTTTGTCCTAATCTTTAAACAGTTGGAATGATTAATTTCTTTGTGTTTGGTATTATAACCTTATATGCTTTTACCTGTTTTTTTTTCTTTTGGAAAAACTGGTGTCTTAAAAATATATTCAGTCATTTTATCATTTGAAGTCTTTTTGTTGTAAGTGTCAATGTACAGAAATGCACTATTTGCATATAAGGAAAAAAATACTGACTAAAGGTTATGTGCCAAATGTAAACTTGCTGTGTAAACATTTCTAATGACCAATATGAACATAGGTTTTTCATATCTCTACTTTGTGTCAAAATGAAGGAAAAAAAGAACTTATATTGTCTTAGTACCTTTCGGAGAGATGACATTCCAGAGTTTTGTCCTTTTTGTTTTCTTTTGATTTGGAGTATTTGGACCCCGACTGTAGAAATGCACCTGCAGCTGACAGTGGTACACGCCACTCAACCAAAACCACAAAGCCCTCTGGACGTTTGTCTCCGCTCTGTTTGCCAAATTTAATTTTACCTCAGCATCACAGTGCTTTGTGAAAAGGAAATGGGAAGAAGACTCATCTGAAACAGGGCCTTGAAGGGAGCCACTGTATGGGAGTTTGTACCTGTTGTCTTGCCAAGGCAGAGAAGGCGCATCAGCTGAATAAATGGTGAAGCCATGGCACCACTAACAATGAACTATCGCTTCTCAGTGGAGACCTCCAAACATCTGTCACTGAAATGGACTCATTCCCAGCAGTGTCAGTCTGGATATACCGATATGGAAACAAGGTAAAATCAAATCCCTGGCTTTGGCTCATACCTCACCTGGTTATTTGTGTTAATAATGGTCTCTGCAGTAAATTTGCAACACACCTGTCGTACTTG
>JASCQY010000072.1:6093773-6103950 GCA_030264315.1 Sardinella tawilis | reverse complement strand
ACTTGCATTGGTATGTTAAATAAGCTTACACTGTCAAACTAGGCATTGCAGACACAGAGAGAAAAAATGGTAAGTGTTTTCATATTCAACTAGGGGTTGACTACAGATAAGCAATTTCCTGAAATTAGGTGGTGTATCCCTTTAATGATACTTAACCAATGTGAACTGTATATTAAATAAAAGACAACTATTGGTAAGTTTCATCCTGAACATTATTCTGTAGTTGAGGTCAATGAAAGTGATGAATCTGTAGGATAGGCTTTCCTAAATCGTGTAGGCCTACAGCACAATTATAACAGATATCAAAAGGCGCTGATTTTTTTTATAGCATGTTCATTAAATCTACAAGAAGAATCTAGTGTAGCCTAGCCCATAAACACCCACGTAAAATCTGCATGTTCATCGTTTAATCACTAAACATTTATGTAAAACTAGAGGTTTTTTTTGTAGAGAAGTGAAATGCTCAGAGCGTGGTAGCCAAAGTAATGGTGATGGCCGCTATTTGACATGTTTACAACCACATAACTCTGTTGTCCGTCATTACGACAGTGCAGTAGGTCGAGACGAGCAGAAGTTTTCAACATCTCTTCGTTTGGTTTGTTTTCAATATCCGCTCCACGATGATTTTGAGGACACTAAGATGCGTTGTATCACATTGTCAAGTAGCGTATAGCAAGGTAATTATGAGATCTTTACAAAGTTTTTTTTGCCTGAACAGCTAATGTAGCCTAAATGACCAGGTGGAAATTCCATGGAATCCGACTCTCCGACTATGTGTGATAGTCTACAGCAGTGCAGTAGTGGCCTAGCCTAGTGTTGGTTCACGTTTCCATCAGGTCTCCCGTAAACATTCTTTCAGATACTATGTCGATACTGATCGCTGAATAGTATAGTAGTAGGCCTAATAAAGGAAGAGTTGAAACAAAAAGCTTTAATACGCTTGACAATCTTAAAGTGGATGTGTATTTCCTTATACCGTAATTACTGGAGTAACTTAGCCGATGTAAATGTGAAATTGGTAATGAAAAATTAACAAATCTTCCAGAAGAATTTTCCGCACTTCAGATAACTAAGGAAATAATTTTTTGTTTGTTTGTTTATTTATTTATTTTTACTGTCCATCTACCTGCAAGCCCCTGGTATATCCGCTAACATCTGGAGTCTGCTTTAAAAGTTCCTGCCCTGTTCTGATCAGCCATCTGGATCACCTAGTTCTGACTGTACGCAGTGTGCCCAAAACAATAGATTTTTACTCCTCAGTTTTGGGTATGGAGGTTGTTACCTTTAAGGTAAGTCGTGGAGGTATTTATTCTATTTTATGGGCTTAAGAAGGGTGGGGAAAATCTCAGTTTTGACACTGTGTCAAGGTCAAGGAGTCACAGTGTGCTCAGAAACATTTAGTGTGAATGTCCACTAGGTGGAAACCTTTCATTAAATTTTCTTTATTTATGGCTGAGTTTGAGAGCCTTGAATAGTTATCTTGTTGAGTGGCACTTCACCTATAATTTAGCCTCCAACATGCTTCATCTCCTCACCTCCATGATCTTATTCGCCATTTTAATTGTCATCCAGGGAGACAGGAAGGCCCTGGGTTTTGGTCAGCAGAAGATCAACTTGCACCAGTCTGGGAAAGAGTTTGAGCCCAAAGCCAAGAGTCCCATGCCGGGCTCAGCTGATCTTTGCCTCATCACAAAGACTCCTCTCACTGCTGTTGCTGCCCACCTCCAGGTGAAGCCATTTTCAGACTAAGCATCAGAAATATTCATTCATTCATTCAATCAATCATTCATACTGGGCATAATCAGTCATACGTACCATTAAGATGCCTATCTGTCACAGTGACTGGCCTAATAGTTTAGAGTGTATTTATTCCTGTGTTTAGACAGATCACCCCATGGTCATATTTATCCTTCTTCTCATTCATTTACTTAATTTATTCACACCAACAGTTCTTTAGTTTAACATCACAACATTATTAGTCATTATTGTCAAACTTTTGCGCAGGGTGTTGACCATTGAATAGTTTAACAGATTGGTTTATTTGTTTACAGGCCTGTGGGGTGGCCATTGAAGAGGGGCCTGTTGAGAGAACTGGAGCAGTAGGACCAATTACCTCCCTGTATTTCAGAGATCCTGATCAGAACTTGATTGAAGTGTCCAACTACCATCAGTAGACACAAGGGGGCAGTGTTGAACTTCTGTATATCCTTATCCATGGCATGCACTTTGTCAGTATGTTATCATCCCTGACACTTGCTGGCCAACTCCAAAAAAGCTTCCTTATTATTACTATTAATTTGTTTTAACTAAACCTAAAAATTGAGAGGTCTGTTAAGAATTGTTATTAGTCATCAGTTAGCAGTTCACCAATCAACATAAAAAAATACAGTGCATCATGCAGCCTAATAACCTTAGCTTGAATAAAATGCCAAAGATTAATCTCATGTCACAGTTCACTCCCTTACAACCTATTCTTAAGTAATGTGCCTTTCAGGTATAAGATTTATGGTCATATGCATTATTGCCTTATTATTGCACAAACAGAGGCATGGCCTGCGTGCGTTAAAGAGGTCATGTGCAGTCCAAGTTAAGCAGAGCCTGTCTGATTGCCACAGGAATAAAATATGCTTTTGGCCTGGGATACTGAACTGGCTGATTCCCACTCGCGCAACCCAGGGTTTAAAACAGGCAGCTCTCTCTCTCCCACACTGGTGATAACATCAGTTTCTGGAACCAACGCCTAATGACTCTGCCCAGCTGCTGCTGTTATTGGTGAAAAGTGCTGCAAGATGCATTTTCTAGTCATAATTCTTGCCTACTCTGCAATTGCTGCTACATTCAAACAACATTCATTTAATGAACTGAATGACTTTCTGTGCATTAGGTTCAAGCAAAAAAACTGATTTTGTATGTTAAAGCATCAACATTAAACTCTGCCAGTAACATTTTAATGACAAATATGTCAATAAATGTGTTTTTTTTTCCACAATTGTTATTTTGTTTGTGATGTTTGTAATGAAACGCTCATTAAGTATTGTGTATTATACCTCCTTTGGGGGGCAAGGGGGGCAGGGTACCAATGACGGATTAGATGCTCGTCATTAAATGTCATAAGGTAGAGGGGTTGGTTTTTTGGCTAATGGGTCTTTTGCAACCCCTCCTTCCCTACCCTTCACAAAACCAAAATGCTGAAGTAGGGCATGTCTTATCCCAGTGGTATTGTTGAGTGACTGGAACATAAGCAGAAATGGGACCCAATCCCCCCGAGCGTTGTCTGAAAGAGTACTCTTATCAGGCCTTATGTGCTGTATAGTATATACTTGCCCATATACGGTACACATTCGGGGTATTCAGTCTGCATTTAGCCCAGCCATGAAAGAGTGACACAAATACAAGCAAATACACTGGGATGAGACACACTGACCACGAGCAGCGGACATAGTAATGCTGGAGTGGGAGGCTTCAATGGATATGGATGGGACAGCGATGTTCAACCACTTGTCCCTCATGCATTCAAACTGGCCACTCTAGTCACAAGCCAACATCACTGGTAATAGGTAAATGAATTAAATGTGAAGGCTGTGTCCTAGTGTTCTCAAAGAATGGAGACAGATTTAGAGAACTGTGTAGAGAGACCTCTGCTGAATGTTGCAAAAAAGTGATGTTTACAAAGTCAGCCCAATGGGGCATCTGAAAATTAAATTGAAAGTCACTGTGCCCCATTCAGTCATTAGTTGTCAGTTCATATTCAATCTACGTATATTATATCAAAATGTTTCATTCTTTTTCCTCATGAAATACACACCGTATTTCTACTTTAAAAAGTGGCAAAGTGGTGTTACTGTCTCTGTTACTGTCCACTCTGTACAAAATCTCTTTCAGATTCGATCTTCTTTGGTGTAATGAACACACAATTAGGCATGTAGGCAAGATGATGCAGTTTGGCAGTTGCTAAGACAAACAGCAACTCTTCTCTGGTAAACACCAGCTCCATAGACTGCAGCTGGAGCCTGGCATGGCAGGGCAGTGGAAAAACATTATCAACGTCCAGCAGTCAAATGACGGGAAAAGGCAGCGTCTAAATGAGCCATGCTTGTGGGCAGTCAAACTCTTCCCTTTCTCTTTCTGTTTCTCCTGTTGCCCCTCCCTCTGCCCCTCTGTTTTTAGATATTTTTATGGGCTTTTTTGCCATTAATGATAGGACAGCTGAAGAGAGACAGGAGGTGAGTGGGGAGAGAGAGATGGGGAGGGATCAAACCCAGGTCCCCGGAGTCATGGTACGGTGCCTAACCAACTGATCTACGGTGCCCCCTGCCCCTCTTTTTAACCCTGTTATTCTGTGCCTGTATGCGTCTAGGCTGGACAGGCCATCAGAGCGAACGTGAGGCTCCAGGCATCGTCTCAGCAGTCTGATGGACAGCTGAGAGCACAAGTGTGAACAGAATGTTTGCATGGACCATTGAGGCGTGTGTGTGTGTGTGTGTGTGTGTCTAAGAGTATTATCCCTTATACACCGTGTGAGTAGCCAAAATGCCCTCCTTGCCAAAGCTCACATGCTTTCAGTGGTCTTAGAGCATATGCTGGAAGGGCTACTATGTTAAGAATGCCCAAGATGGATGGACCCCTACAAAACCTGCTCTAAAAACGGATTGACTTTTTGATTACAATAACAATATAGCTTACCTTGGGGGCTTGAATTTGATATGTGTTTAAAATGTGTTGCTTGTAGTTTTTGGCCTGTGAATGCTTGTCCCTTTGAGCAGTTTCAATTTAATGGCATGATTTTTGGGCCACTTTCAGTTTTTTTTTTTTTTTTTTTTGATAGTATGCCCTCTACAGGGACAGGGTGCTATTATGAGACCCTTATGCAATACTAAAATGATCTAACACTTAACATCTATCTATCTATCTATCTGTCTATCTGTCTCTGTCTCTGTCTGTCTGTCTGTCTGTCTGTCTGTCTTATTTTTCATGCCTGCAACTTAGATAAGTCCATAAAGATCTTTACATAGATACTGATTCACTTTTAATACATTTCTGCACAGATTTACCAGATATTAAACTGGACAAATGCAACTTCAAATGGTAAGGATATATGTATGTATGTAATTACAAACTCTTATATCCTGGTGTGGTGATTACAAAAGACTATATCTTACTGTAATGATTCTAGGCTTGTATCCAGAAGGCACAGGTGTGTTGTCTCTGATTATTCTTAAGCACGTACTTACAAGTTTCAAATCACCCTCTCCAACTGTGGGCTTTAGGTGAAACACCTCTCGGCTTATTCAAATGGGATTTTCCCGTAATAGCCTTTTGTTAAAAGTACAATATCAAATTCTTCCCATTGGTTTTTCTCTTTCTCTCTGTTACTGTATAATGTACTTTGCAGCTTGCACGGCAAGGTTTTGTTTCATCATCCATCAGGTCTGTCAAAGGAGTTAGGTGGAGACACGCTATGCCCTGGTGGAGATAAAGATAGTAAGCCTAATGGAAGTGAAAGTTATTACTCTATACAGGTATATTTCTCTTAGCAGTATTTCTGTGGTGAGCAAAAATCAGAATATCCGTTCGGTGTGATGTCTTCGGTGTGATGTTTTGACATACTATATTAGAGAAACTTGTAACAGCATCCATTTTACATGCACACACAGACGCATTCATTATTTCACTACCTATTGCACACAATAGGTTATAACAAATCTCTGTGTGTAACATTAGGTCACTTTTATCAGGCATTATTATTAAATTAGAGGATGCTATAATGAAATTGATGAGTAGGATCTGCACAGATCAATAGTTATCATTAAAGGAAGAGATACACCGAGCAGACGGTTGGACGTCTGAAGCATTTGAGGACTGTTGTTAATGTTAGGGAACAGATCTGTTCTGTGTGTCCAGATATGTTGGAAGCGGTCGGAAACGTTTGGAGCCACGTGTCGCGGACAATGTCAGACAAGGATGACGTGCATTAGTGAATTTTATCTCCCAAAGAAGAAGCAAAGAACTGAAAGGGAGCACCAACAAAAGGCCTCTATCTCTCAATCAGCCACACACCCTTGCCAGTACCTCTCCGCCTTATGGATGATAAGCCCCAAGAAAAGTCATTCTCCTCCACTTCTGCTGTATTCAGAGTCACAGGTGAGATGGTTGGATGGGGCAAACATGACTGCCCCATGCATTAGATAGCAGGAAGACTACAGCATTTTAAATCAGCCTCTCCATCCCAACAATATGCCACTGTAGCGTTTACACCGCAGTGACTCATATGGCATTAGTCTGTTATCGGTGATGTTTGCACATGTGCAGTGCAAATGCACCAGTTGCAGATTCATTGTTTCCTCATTTCAAGTTCAAGTTATCTTGGCCTTTCTGAAAAAAAAACAGCTCTTAACAGCACTGTCTCCAGAAACATTCGTTTTACTAAGTCTTTGAGTGCACCAACAATGTTCTCTATGCTCGAGTTCATGAGTAGAGACCCTGATAATACTCTGTAGGAAGGTTCATGTGATTTCGAACCTTCTAAGTGGTTTAAAATTACATTACAATAACATTTTGGTGGCATCTGCAAGAGTGCTGGATCACTCCCATTAGCACGCTATGAGGCTGGAACAGAGAAGAGTGCCCTAACTCCGGCTGGGAGCGACTGACGTAAAATTGTCTTTGCAATAATATTGGTCTGCATGAGCACGAGTAATGCAGTGTGCAATCGTAGTCTGCCGGTGTATCACTTTAAGTCCAATTTCAATTCAGCCTTATTATTCTGGGGAGAATTGAATTCAGTAAGAACTTTTTTTTTCTGTGAGAAGTTGATATGATTTTAATTTCGTGGAATGTGGATATGATGACATACAGTATGGATCTCAGAGACGCATAATGTTTGTTGTTTTAGGTAGTATGTTTTAAGTTAGAGTAGTTTTTAATCACATTTTATATGTGAAAGTCTTTCTCTGATATTTGCATTGCACATCATCTAATCTGTTAATTTTGAGGCTCATGAACTATTCACAGTAACTGAAACCTATAACACTTGATTAGGTAATTATATAAAATGTTATTATTGTCTTTCTGCTACTTATTTTGTGTCTGAGTCATGACGATGTAATACTCAGCCAGAGAAATTTACCGGCACGAGTGTCGCCCTATTTAGTGGGCAATTCCAATTTGGGATTTTCCAGTCTGGCACCCAAGTGCCTTTCAGTAGGGCAGTAACATATTTGTTTAAGTCTTTATTTCAAGGCCTTTCCAGGAGGAGAGTGGACAGTAAAATGAGTAGGAGCATAAGAGTTGAGAAAAATAAAGCAGGCCAGACCAGACTAAGACTAAGACCAGAGTGCTGAATATATTATGTGTATTATATCTGTTTGTATCCCCAAAATCTCCAATATTGTCGATTCCTTTTGAAGCACTGAGTGTTTACCATAAATGTTGTCCAAAAACCTTCAGTAGAATCTGCAGGAACTGGAGCTACAGTGTTGATTTCCAGATCCAGGTATTTATTATTAATGTGAGTTTGAAACTTTGAATCTGCCGCCATGCCTGCACGCACTGGCATAGACCTACTGCTTTAGACTGACTACAGTAGTATACTGTAATATATTGTATAATAACCACGTCAGATCTGCATCACAACACTCTCTCCAGTGTTACAGACTGTAGTGTGATTGGCCGGGCACAGTTAGTCAAAGTCATTATGTCAATCACACCACCCTCCTGACCACCCTCTGTACAGCCTTCTTGTCTGCAGCAGAGCAGCTGCTGGTGACGATGCTCTCAATAGCACCCTCAGAAGGTGATGAGTGCAGAAGGGGGTAGGTCAGCTCTCCTCCTCTTCCAGATGAAGTGGAGGCACTGCTGTGCACCCCCAGGAAGTCATCACATCTCATTGGTGCTCATCACAGACTCCACAGCACTGCCATTGATGGTGAGTGGGGTGTGAGACGTGTTGTCACTATTATTCTACTTTTATTCCACTGTCATTTCTTTTGTTTTGTTGACATTGGGTTGTAAGTTGTTCATGTCACACCAGTTAGTGAGCTGAGGTACAGTACATCATCGTCACTAATGAGATGTGTCATCTGTTGTATCTGGCACAACAGTCATGCGTCATCAATGTGAACAACAGAGGGCTCAACACACATCTCTGGGGGACCCCTGTGTTTATGATGGCGGTCTCTAAGGAAGCTTGCTGTCTGTGGTAGGAAGTAGTGCATGTTGAAAGAGCTATCTTTGCATTGTACTAGCAATGCTAAATTGGCACTGACTCACTTGGCAGCTCTCCTTCCAGGACCTTGGGTCCGCTTCCCAAGCCACTATGGGTTGGGCTGCTCATTGGAGATCTTGGTTCCCCTTTCAGGCTCGACTACTGTATGTCACATGTCCTCACCTGATCATTACAGATTTTGAATTCTGCTCTGTGTCATTTGGAGTGCTTGCCTCCTGCTTCAGTTCAGGACAGACAGATGCTACTTTGATGCTCTAAGATGTGTGTTAAAGGGTTTATCCGGAGTGAATCAAAACCCGTAGCCCTGTTGTCAGCTGCCGAGTGCTGTCGATAGGTATCAGAATGATAGCAGTTGGTACAACGTAGACCGAATTCATGAACTGACCGCTAACGCAACAGATAGGGGCATATCAAAACGAAGTTGGTGTTGGCTGCTGTTTAGCTATTCGGTCTAAGTGCATGAAAATCTGTCGTTCTCATACCCATCGATAGCACTTACAGTAGCAACGTGAAACAACAGAGCTATTCAATCCAGATAATTCCTTTAACAGGCAGAAACTGGGCTTCTTCATTTGCTTATCATGACATGATACAAAATCAGATTGTACAGATTGGTGACTCACTGTCACTTGAAAAATGGCTGCCCCGTTTGTGATATAACCCAGTAGATCTTTCTTTCACAGGAAAAGCATCACCGTATGATGATAGCATCACCGTATTTGCCAATCCATGCGTCTCACAATAATTTCTTCAAAGTTCAAAGTGCCAGTCAGGTTAAACATGTTCTCTCTCTTATCGGCAGTAAAGTTCTTATGAAGTCACAGTAGTTGATAAGAGTGGCATTTTCCACTATCATTTTGGTCAAACCTATTTTGTACAATTCAGTCATTACTAATCCCACCCCCTCGATTCTGAGGATAAAGATATTTCATAAGCTCCTGTACTGTATGTCTTTGACTCATTAGCCTAAATTCATATGATCTTCCGCACTTCAAACTGTGGGCCAACTGCATGACTTCCCCCATTCACTAAAGCATGTGACACAGTCCATTGTGTTAATGTTGTAATGTACAACGCAGTACAGACATTTTAAGGATATTTGCATTTCATGACTATTATGAAACGGTAACTGACAATAAAACAGTAATTTTCACATGTACTGAAATTTTACACAAGCATTTGCATTTGTACACACTATGTAGGCAGGCACATATGGTGCGAATAAATCTTCATTTTTAAACTAATCGAGACCATCATAAAAACATCCATTTAATTTATATTTGAAGGGTTTAAGGGAAATCACACTCAGCTTGCCATTTTGTTTGGGATTTAGCTTGATTTAAATATCTTCCACTTCTCAGTCATGGCGTCCAGATGTTCTTTTTCAGTATGTCAGTTAATGAATGAAAAGACAAACAAACAAAGAAATAGACATGATGTGTTCTATGCGTTTAAACCTTTTAAAGGTGTCATTATGATGAAAAATTCAATCCTGCCTGATTATTAATCAACAGCAGTCTGCTAAGAAGTTTTTTTGTAGTTTTTTTGTGGTTTATTGTGGAACAAGGCCTCTTTGTGCTTTGTATAAACATGATTGGTATTACCATAAATTCTGGGTTGGAATTTCGGCACATTTTATTTCATGATTTATTGCAACTGGGACAAGGTTGCATCTTGGTCAATGGAAAATCGGCACACACTAAGAAGTCTGACAACTATGGGTGTGACTGAATGTAACATGGCCATTTACTGTAGATCCAATTTAAGCTCAACTTAAAGGAACACACCACCTTTTTTTGATATTTATGTATTTTCATTATGCCCAAGTATTATTCAAGAAAATGAATAACATTTTCTTCTCAGTGTGTTCATTACTTAGATTGACATTATTAGCATAGCTTAGCACAATCACTGTAAGTACATGGTACCATTAGCATCAAGCTAAAAGTGTCC
>JASCQY010000072.1:6066992-6081992 GCA_030264315.1 Sardinella tawilis | reverse complement strand
CTCTCTCTCTCTCTCTCTCTCTCTCTCTCCCTCTCTCTCTTTCTCTGTATAATTTATCTAAACCCTAAGTGTTATTTTATGGCTGACTGGCTTTCCTCAACCCCTCCCCAGTACTATTATGTCAGTCCATCATCACAGAGAAGCATTGTTCAGCAAAACAGGTTCCCTAAGGCTGCAAGAGTGGAAAAAACTTTGAAACTTGACCCTTGCTGCCTCTGACATGATCTTGTGACGTGTCTCTTGTCTGTCTCCGTGTGTGTGTGTGTGTGTGTGTGTCAATGGGCTTTGATCTGCTGTCTCCTGTAGTAACTGTTGATTTATGTTCTGTATATCAGGACTAAAAATAGCTACGGTGTGCGGTAGTGCCGTCAGACAGCAGAGTTCAGAAAATAACGGTCAGGCTAAAACACAGCTGATGAAAGAAAAGAAAAAGAAAAAAAGGAAAAAAGAAAAAAAAAAGGCTATTGGCAAATATTACGCCGGCCAGGAAAGAACCACAAGAATGCGAATCCATCCTGAACGCCAGAGATTCTGCCTCACACCCTTCTACACAGCCTCCTACCTACTATGAGCACTTCATGTCCCTCTCTCACTCACTCATTCCTGACAGAAAATGTTACAGAATCACACAGAAATTGGTAAAAAAAAAAAAAAAAAACACAATTAAACACACCTGTCCACTTCAAAACTTAACCTTCTTTCAACACTAAAAATCATTAACAATAAAGTGGTCCCTTACCTGTACTTTGGAGAGCCTGGAGAGCATGTTGTCGGTTTTGATTAGTGATGGAGAAAATTAGAGAGATTGTTCACTTGTTGCTTTCTTGTTGTTGGTCTTGGCTGCCTCTTGCCTCTGGAGTGCTTGATGCTGTGGTGTCGGGAGATGCTAGTTCTCTTCAAGTTTCTTCAGAGAGCCATCCCTTATTTATAGTGCTGGGCTCTATAGGGCTATTGATATGGCTTAAGGCTGGAACTTCCAAATTGCGTTGCTTTTTTTCCATCACTAATGGGTGGGATTTCAGCTAATGGTCCCCGGAAACCTGTTGTTTCAGATGAGGGTCAGTGATGTCATTGCTGATGGGGGGACACTTGGTTGGCCAAGGGTCATGGAACTCCGCCCACTCCATGTGCTCACATCTCCTATAAACGTAGAGCATCTTTTCCAAAGATCTGTACACTTCAGACTGAGCACCTCCGTCAGGTAAATGATTTCTATCTGTTTGTACCTCTGTTCTTGTCAGAAATATAATTGTATTTCACTAAGTATTTTTTTGTCATAACGAAATTATGACAACTGAAATTATACAGTAAAATGTATGTAATACAGGCATTATGATAACTGATATTTAGTGTTACATTTATCATTACATTATATTTATCATTATCTGTTAAGTTTTAAGTTGTGAGCATATTTTCTTATATATACTGTAAGTAAATATTAGGCTATTATTCTCAATTAATATTTGAATTATATAAAACCTGAAATATAGCACTTTAAATATTGCCTTAAAAAAATTACTGCATGCCCAAATAGTAATTTACTAGAGGGAAGTCAAAAGCTGTAGTTACAGTGAAGTTTGTTAAACTTACGGTGAGCAGAATCCACTTGAGTCAGAAGCCAGATGGGGATGTGGAGGAGATGAGAGTCAGTCAGGAGAGTATGTACACTGGCGCTCACAGTCGCACACACACACACACACACACACACACACACACACACACACACACACACTCTGAGGACTGAGGTCTGAGGACACCTTCAGTATGTGTGCAGACTTTTGTGTGTGTGTGTATGTGTGTGTGTGTGTGTGTGTGTGTGTGTGTGTGTGTGTGTGTTGGTAGCATCCTCATCAGTCATGTTGTTTCTGGCTGTCTGGACTCTCTGCTCTGCAGCAGCACACCACACCTGTGTGACTGGAAGTGACGGAAACGCCTCTGAAAAAAACCACACACACACACCTGTGAGAGAAGGAAAGAGAGATTGAGAGACAGAGGGAGGGAGGGAGGGAGGTGGAGAGAGAGAGGGAGAGGGTGGGGAAGGGGGGTTGAGAAGTGTGTGTATGTGAGAGAGAGAGAAAGAGAGAGAGAGAGAGAGAGAGAGAGAGAGAGAGAGAGAGAAAGAGAGAGAGAGAGAGAGAGAGAGAGAAAGAGGGAGGGAGGGACAGAGGCAGGATGGTTAGAGGCAATAGCTACAGAGGAAAGTGAAGTAACAGGAGGGCATCTCTGAGAATAAAAGTTAGTCTGTCTGAAACAAATTTAGATTTTATTCAAGAAAACAGAAAGTTGAACAAAATAGCCCTGTGGTTTTCTTATAAATCTGTCAACTGGAATATTAAAGTCTTGTGTGGATATTTAGGTTTCAAAACAGGAATTAGTCATGCTTGAGTTAACCATAATTGCCATAACAGTTTGAAAACAAAACTCTCTGATACTTACTGACAATGTCCTATACTTTTCTCCATCAGAATTTTGTTTTGAAGCATGAGACAAATTTTGCTATAACAGACACTTTAGTCTGAGAAAATAATATTGCTAAACCATTACTAAAGATTAACTTCAGTGGTAATTATTTTGAAGAAAAAGTCGAAATTTACCTCCCTGTTGAAGCAGTCTAAGAAACAAGCTTGGCTGTTGCATTTTGTTTGACATGTAGAGGGCACTCTATCCTGCTCATTGCTTGAAAAAAAAAAAAAAAATCAAGCGACAGATGCCAAGTCAAGTTTCCTAGTCAAAATATAACATCATTTAGTTACTAATACAGTGGGCCAAGAAAGGTTAAACATTGTTTCTATTGTTAGTAGTTTCAGCAGGACAGGCTAATGACAGGACTGTAAAGATAAATATCTAACTTGAATGATGGACTTACACATTACTATTTTTACACTGAAACTCAGTAAAGGAAGTAGGCTGAGACTATATTTGGTTTTATTGGATCAATCTTGAAACCACCTGGATGTCAATGACATTTCCTGATCTGTGATTATTTCGTTTGTTCATTGGGACTTTGGTTTAATATTTGATAATATGTTTGTACATTCAGGAAGAAGAGGAAGAAAAAGAAGAAGGAAAACAAGACCAAATCCAAGTCCAAATGGCAAGTGCAGATGGCTTCCCTGCCAGTTTCTACAGTGAGCCAGGCGTGCTTGGTCTCCTGGCCAATGGCATAAGCGCCTTTCTGGTGCTCCTGCAGAACTTCCATGGTGCGCACACTGGCATCCTGGCTCAGGGAGTGGAGGACATCCTTGCAGGTAGCACACTGATGATGTAATAATATGCATCTTTTTTCAATCCAGTTGACTACTCCCACTTAAACATAGCCTTTGTACCAATGGCCCCGCACAACTACCTGACCTTGATCCCAATTGATTGAGGAACTCAGTTTGTCACTGGTTGACATCATTAAACAGTCTTAATATGGAAGGCGGAAATAATATATCAGTGTATCAGTGCTTATGTTGGATGAATGCCTTATCTGGGTTCAGAAAGGGGCAGTGAAAAGGAAGCATGAGACACAGACTAAGATGTTTTTTCTGAGAATTTTTTACTACCCATACAGGTAGGACCGGAAATTCTTATCTGACCTGCTGATTTCATGATATTCAATTTCTTCCTGTTGTCTACTGTAGGTGTTCATCTCATCCTGATTGGTGGCTTGTGTCAACTAGTCGCCGGTTTCCTCGCTTACCGCAAGTACGACCACCTAGGTGGCACTGCCTTCGTGGGCTATGCCGCCTTGTGGATGAGTTACGGTGCCACACGTATCTTCCAGGGTGGCGTCACGCCCATCACTGCCAACATCACTGCCAACATCACCAACGGTTCTGAGTTTACGAGCGTGGAGTTCAACATGAGTGAAATGGCGTTCATGATGGAGAACAGCACCGTCACGCCAAACATACCTGAGCTCTTCGTCCCCAAGTCTGCTGTCGCTGGACTGCTCCCCTACATCCTCCTGTCCTTCATCCTGGCCTTCTGCTCTGCCACCGTCAACTACATCATGCCATTCGTGTTCGGCGCCATCACGGCCACTCTTGTGTTTGAGGCGGTGGGTGCTGTGTCCGGCCACTGGGCCCTGGTGGTGTCTGGCGTCCTGGAGCTCCTCATCCTCCTCTTCGCCATCTACGGTTCAGCGGCGCTCCTCGTCAAGGGCCTAGCGCAGCGCTATGTGCTCAAGGGCTTCGGCAACCCTCTCTTCAATGTGCTACTTCTCGGCACGGCCAACTCGAGCAGTGCGCAGAGCCTGGGTCAGGAGAAGAAGAAGAACACCAAGTATGCTGAGCCCATGGCATTGGGCTACTTCTGTGACACCGTCTCACCTTTCATCTTCGCCTTCTACTCCTTCCACTACTTCCCAGCGTTCGCCGTGGGCGCCGTGTGGATCTCCATCAACTCTGCCTCGCAGCTTCTCTCCAGCTTCTACGCATACCTCCGCCAGGACACCTACCACGCCGTCAAGTTTGGCCTCCATTGCACCTACTGGCTCGTTAAGGCCTGGGAAGAGTTTGTGGTGTCCATCATGCTGACCCAAGAAGACGCGGCGTCTGGCCGGCTGGCGATGGTGGGAGACTGGTTCTTCGTGGCAGCGGCCATCGTCATGTGCGTGGTCTGCTTGAGCATGGACACCTTGGAGCTGCTGCACAACCTCTTCTTCCTCCTGCTCACCCTCTCCACGGTCTCACAGATCCCTCTCGATGGGTACTACTACTTCTTTGGCGTGGCCTGCTCACTCTTCACTGCCATTTCGCTCTATGGCACGTTCGCCCGTCTTGTCAACTCCATCGCCGAGAAATCGCTCATCCGCGTTGGGCCGCAGCCTGTCTCTGCCATCCGACTCCAGGCGGTGCTCAGCGGGCTTGGACGCTGCCGTGACGCCTTGGCGAAGAAGACGGAGCCATCCGAGGGCACACGATGCCAGCTTCCTGACGCCCTCTTCTACCTCACCAATGGCATTGCTGCCCTCTCAGCCATTCACGAGCGTGACGCCTCCCCGGCCTTCCTGCACATGACTGTGGTTTGGGTCCTGATTCCTGGGGCTATCATCCAGGCCTATGTCAGCCGACTCCAGGTCCAGAGAGGGAAGCGCTTTGGCTCAGTCATCCCGTTCTTCTACGCAGCAGTCTGGGCAACCTGGGCCTGGTACAGGTTTGCAGGTGAGGCACCCTGAAGTGACATCCTGATGTCTCTCACATGGTTTATGTTTATTTTAATAACTAAATCTTACATACGCAAAACTGATTTTATTTATTTGTTTTGTGGTAGGACATCTGCTGCACCTCTTCCCTGGAAATGCCCAAGGATTCTCTGCTGGAGCTGTGGCTTTTTTGGTGATAAACGGCTTCATCATGCTAATAGGTAAGTCTTTTTGTGTCCATAATACTATGTGCTAAATAGTAGCCTAAACTTACGGCCAAAACACCTGTAAGCGAAAATTGATATTTATTTATATTTGCATGTTTATATTTGTGATTCATGCTGAGGCTTTGTTTGTCATGCAGCTGCATATGGAAATCTAGTCCTGTTTGCCCTCACCATCATCATGGAGATCGTGTTGGTGTGTTTTCTGCTCTCCACACTTGGGACACTGCCCTACCGGCTGGAGAGTGAGTTACCGACATTACGCAAAGACGTTTTATAGTGGGCCTGATTTTCAGCATATTTTCAGAGTAACGTAAGAAAACATTGTTATTGAATGATGTTCTTGTTCTTTCTCTTGCAGTTGCTATGCTTGCCATCTTCTCTATTATCTGTCTCTATGGAGTGCTTGCGTCTCTGGTAAACTGCATCTTCAACAAAACACTCATCCCAATGGGTCCAGCTCTGCTTAAGGTATTAAAGAAGGTTATTCCTCAGATGCATTTTAAGTCGTTCAGTCAGGACCCTTGTCAATAAATTCTGGAACTTAAAACCAGACTTATAAAGTCATGTACTGTACACATAGAAAGAATAACATTCAGCAGATCAGTCATGAGGGTGGTTATAGCATCTGTGTCGTATTTTCATGCATGTGACTTTCAACTTTAGAACAAAAAGAAGAAGGTTGCTCCTCCAGAGCTTCCTTGTCCTGTGGCGAGTTCTCGTCTGACCAGCGGGATCATGCAAATCGCCAAAATGCTAGACGAAGGCGGAGTCTGTGGAATTCCAACTGATACTGTCTATGCATTGGCTGCTTCCTGCAAGAACCCTGCTGCTATCGAAAGAATTTACAACATCAAAGTAAGACTGCAAGGTTATCTATGGAGTGCGTTTAATCATTTACCTAGCCCACTTAACATTTGACTACTGTCTATTTGTTTGGCCATGACACCATGATCATTAAATCAATTATTTCAGTTAAGAGTGTTTTGACATATGTTCCTCTCGATGTTTGGAATTTCAGTAAAGAACACAGACAGTGTGGTGAGATTGCCTCAGTGCACTTAATAGATCTCTTCCTCCTCCTCTTTCTCAGGATCGGCCATCTGAGAAGCCTGTGTGCATCTGCATTGCCAACGTGGAGCAGCTGGTGGCGGCCAAGCCGCCCTTCAGCCCTCTGCTTTGGGAGTTCATGAGGAACGTCTACCCGGGTGGCATTAGTTGCATCATCGCCAAAGGAGACTGGCTCTACAGACTCGGTGAGAGAGCTCTCTCTAAACTACCTTACACCTGCTACTGTAGTTCAGCAACAAAAGTACTTGAACTTGAGACCATCCTTTTGTTGTGTAATGAAAAGAATACCTGGAAGAAGAAACTGTGGTGAGTGACAATGTGTGAACATCTAGAAAGTATGAAGACCTATAGATATACAGTACATGGTAGTTCAGAAATGTTTGGTTTCTGAAAAAGTGAACAAAGTTATAGAAACAAGAATGGGAAATGATGTGTAAACCTCCAGGAAGTCCAAAAACATGCAGATAAAGATCTGCAAAGAACACACTCCTTGAGTACTTCATATTGGTACTGCCCTCAGTGACGTGCCTTGATTTCAATGATAACCCAGCCTCTGTGGAACAGAGGTAACAGAATTGGCAGCGCCAACCGTAACTAATGGCAAATGTCTTCATTTGTCCCAGGTGTGGGCGGAGCGTACGACCGGGTGGGCACCAAGGAAAGCATCATGATCCGCGTGCCCGACCACACAGTCACCATGCACCTGTGCACTCTCACTGGGCCCATTGCCATCACGTCTGCCAACCCCAGTGGGGAGCCAGACAGCCTCCACCATGACATGGTTGTCTCGTAAGTGCCCCTTGAGCCTGTTCAATGGTCTCAAATAAAGTACACTTATCTAATATTGTTACATTGTTAAACTAGTGTATAACTACACTCTGTATCACCCAACAATTATCCGGTAGGTTGCGAACTAAGTTATCTATTTGTGTTGGCCTCTTAGTGGTTGTCATGTCAAAGTGGCTTCTATGACCCTTTGCATTCTTGAACCTGAACCTATTACCCTTGGACTGAATGGTCAATATCAAACAGCATCTCAAATAGTCTGTTTATCACTGTCCACGTTTACTCTCGATCATGGTTGCATTGTGGCTCCACATAATTACATCTTTGACAAATATTATATAATATGATTCTGTATTTGATTTGATTCAAACTATAATGCTCATTCCATTGAGCTGGGAGCAGCCCTTTCTGATGACGTACTGAATGTGGACCTATTCAGTTAGTAGGCCTATATAGTGAGACTCAGGTTTCCTTTCATCCCTTGTTGCAGCTTATCGGGCCAAGAGAAAATGATATTATCTCTTGAGCAGGTTCCAAGAGCTTTATTGTTTAATTATTATGATGCGATAACCAACAGTGGTTGTGATAGGTGGAGCATAACAGATCATAATGCATTGTTTGTTACAGATAACATAACAACACCCATTTAAGTCAGGATCTGTAATATGATAAGATATCAGTGACACATGTCTGACCTGTCATTAGATCAAGCATAATGCCTATTAACTTGTCCACATTTAATAAAGTTTTCTATGCTCCTCTGCAATCAGTGTCAAAGCCTCAATTGCAAATTGCAGACAATCTTGCATGCAGGATAGAATAAGAAACCATAGACATGAGCGTGGACATGAGCAACAGGAAACTTGGTCTGTTGTTGGAATTAAAATTGTCTTCTCTCTTGTCCATAGTCGCCTGGGTCACAAACTCCAGGGAGTCCTTTGTGATGGAGATTCCGCAGAACTGGCGCCATCAACAGTGGTCAACTGCATGAAAATAGATGAAGGTATGTTAGGTAGCAAAACATGAAATGTCGAAGACCGAAACATTTCACATGCACTCTAGTCGCCGATGTACAGTACAGCTTCTCTTAAGCCTCTTTGACGTGTGAAACAATTAGATAATTAATTGAAATTATGCACCATTGAAATAACAACAGAGAAATCACAGATGTCTCCAATGTCAGGTCATAATATTCTGATAATGAACTTCTGTCCAATGATTTTTGATGTCTCCTTTTGCAGGAACAATTACATTTGTGAGAGAGGGCTGTGTTCCTGCTGCCAAAGTTCGACAGATATTTGAGAGGGTAAAGAACAGCATGGCGTGAGAACAACACCGGAAAAGACAACAACTACAACTACACTACCCTACAACACTAAAATACCTTTGCTTTCTTACTTTATTACTTTGGTGGGATACCTTATCTTGTGTGATTATGTTTGCAATATGTGCAATATATGAATGGTAATTCTTTCTTGCATGTTTGCCTATGAAGTGCATACGCTGTGCGTATGGACCCAGTAGTATTTGTTACAGACAACATTAATGTGAGTCAGTGCCATACTTTAATTTAACAGTTGCCAAAAGAAAAGAAATTGTAATTATATTACTATCTATTGTATCGTATAGACTGTTGTTGAATGCACCGCATGTATGGAAGGGGCACATAATCAATGCAATAACAAAGATGGTGTGCAATAATAATGACACTGAATGACACCACATTCTCAGCGTATACTGTAGCCGATGTTTTACCATTGCAATTGTGTGCACTTACTATCTCTGTATTTATTGCCTTTTTTCAATGTAATAAACCTATTTGTGACATATTTCTTTGTGAATTGAAATATATCATTGTACATCATGAGTTCAAAACTCAATTCTTTGAATGAATGTATTAAATATTAAAAAATATTAAAAACATATTAAAAAAATATAACAACAAATAAGGTGGTAATTCTGCCAGTTAACAGGGCTAGATGTAATGTACAATAGACAAGAAAGCTAAACTCATTTAAAACTAAATTTAAAATATTGTCAGTAGTACCTGTGATGAAAACAACACATAACACATACAGGCAGCTGAACAAGTTTCCATTTGAGGGGCCTATCAGTACAAAGTTCTCCCATGAAAGACTCGAAGAGAGGAATACATTTGAAGGTTTAATGAACACAAATGATACATGCAATGTAAGGGGCATTGATAGAATAAAAGTCTTTGGCGTAGGCCCCATCCATGGTCCGGGATCGGAAAGACTGGATGCAGCAGATCCTGCCTGATTTACGATGGCAGGGCGGAGCCTACCCCTTGGACTGATGGACAGGGACCCAACTGGTGGTGGTGAGATTTTGGATGAATGACGTCTACTGACAGCATAGGAAGGAATGTTAGACAGGTCATTATAAAGCAGGAGGAGTGTTAGACAGGTCACTAAAGCTTTAATTGTGACCCATTTAGCAGACTGGGTGCCACTACATTTTGCCATCTGGATAGACAGAACAGAAAGAAAATTTGCAGTAATGTCAGACAGACTGAGATTCATGCACTGAACATCAGCTGGAGATGACAGACTGAGCTGGGCATCATCTGCATATCTGTGATATAAGAGGCCATGTGAGTGGATGATCTGGACTGGTCCTATGAGGCGGTGTACATGGCAAAGATGAGGGGCCCCAGCACTTAGCCTTGGGGCACCCCTGTGGCAAGGTGATGAGGCACAGACTGTCTGTACTTTAGCCAGAGCACAGTGAATGACCGCTCAGGGATTCAAACCCAGAGTGTGCTTTAAAGGTGCACTATGAGATCTTGCATGGTTTTTAGCTCAGTTTCATTTTTGTCTCAAATCGTAGGCATCTTCCCTTGATCAGCTTGCCCCTAAATACATTGTGAAAAAGTCCCGTCTCTGGAGACAACACAGGGGCTGTAAACGTCAAACAAACACTAGGGGCACAGGCTGTGCACCAAAACACATTTCAGTTAAACACCAACAAGATGGTCAGCAGAGGGGGTGGGGGTTAGTGAGCATGCACAAAAGTGGTGGGGGGGCAGAGAGCAAAGTTGATTTTGTAGGGTGAATTTGAGAGTAGCGTTTTATTTGTTTACGTGGAACGTCAACAGAATTGACATCATTCAGGATCTCATAGTTCACCTTTAACTGTGACACTCATGTTTGAGAGTATGGACAATTAGGCAATAGGAAACCGTCCTGGATGAGTCCCAATGGCTTTACCGTAATAGGTGTAAAATAACTGAGGGGTTCCCGCAAATGTTACAGTACCACTACCTAGAGGGCTCAAGTGTCGCAGAAGCTCTCTGAATATAGTGTGTGTGACAGTGTGTGTGTGTGTGTGTGTGTGTGTGTGTGTGTGTGTGTGTGTCTTACTGAACACATTAAACTCCTCGGCAGGCCCTCAATTGTTATACTGTATATCATAAAATGCCGAACTTCTGAAACAAGGCTCTGGTTCCATAGCTTATCATGCTTTGCTTATGCACGTATTATTATAGCTTAGCTTTTCAATGACACTATGTTCCCTGAATGGCTTTGTGTCACAAAATGCCCCCTACACCCACACCCACATACACACATGCTTGGAGTTTCCCTTTGTAAAATCTTCCAGACACACCCAAACCAAGAACTGTAGGGCACACGACAAATTTGAGATCCAGGTTTAACTGAAAGGCTTTTGTTCAGTTCGATTTTTCCAGGAAACACTTCAGCTTATATTCAATACAATGAACAGCTGTAAAAAGCAAAACATTTATACTGTAGTGGTTGAGTGGAGAGTCAGTCTTTAATGTAAGTTAATTAATTACACAACAAGGATGTTATGTTCCCCGTGCTCTCAGAAGGTGGTTTCCTTAAGTCATCCATCAATAGCGAAGACTTCATGATGCAACACAGTTGGCTGCTTACAGTCACCAATGCCAGAAATGTCACATAGATCTGCAAAAGATAGTGGTTATTTATGGCTGCCAGTGAGACACTGTCTATGATGGCACAGTATGCAAATTAGCAGAGAATTACACCTTACTTTAGGTCATGCTGAACATTTTTCTCGTATACCCCAAGCCTTTATTTTTAGCCTTTATTTTTAGTCTTGCCGCCCAAATCTGATTATTTTTCCCAAAACCTCTGGTGCTTAAAGGGTTAAAGGCCCTCCATCACAAGACAGTATATACTGTATATTGTCAAAAACACCCTCAACTCATTCTCTGACACAAGGTCCTCAGTCAGTCCTCTTTGTTGCTGCAACCTTTTAATTAGTAAGAAATACCACGCATTACCTAGCAGTCCTCTTAATTTCTGTAGTTGTTTGTGCGTGATCCAGTCATACTGTAAACAAGTACCAACACCAACAAGGTCCTGAGTTAGTCCTTTTTGTGACCATGTCCATTTATGATCCATCAACAAATAGCAATACAAAAGTAAGACCAAAGTCTAGTTCGTTGTACTGTAATGAAGAACCTATAGAACTTCAAGACTTTTATTACATTTGATGCAGGAGGTATGGGGAGTTGTTTAATCACATATATACAGTATACATGTACTGTATATACAGATAAATGTGCACACACTCATTCCCATGCACACACACACACACACACACACTGGTGCACAGGCATGGACACATATGGTATCTACACACACACACACACACACACACACACGCACACACACACAGAGTCATGCCATGGATGGAAGGTCCGCACAGTGATGTGCTGGCAAGCATTATAGACATCAGCACATAGTCTGAGAATTCAGGGGCCTGCTCGACCGCTCCTCTCACGACCCGGCAAATAAACACACAAGGGAACACCAGCCTTACGCATCCCCAAGCCTACTCCACCCACCCCCCACCCCCCACCATCTCCCTCTCCTGCCCATGCACATCCTCCAACACCAACCAGCACAAACATAAGGGCTGTGGACTGAGTCAAAATTCTTTCCTTGGCCCTCTCTGCTCACACGTGCCGAGCCGGGTCGCAGTCATGGGGGAAGTTCCTGAGAAAAACATTGAGTGCCACACTCAGTCCACAGCACATGTCCAGCAAAGACTGTGTGTGATGGCAAGACATGTTTTCTTTTCTTTTCTTTTTTTTTTTTGGAAAGAAACCTCAGTCACAGCTCACTGTCTCCACCTTTGATGTGTGATGAATTGGTGCAAAACATTTTATTTCCCCTTTTTTATTTATATAGTAACAGTAGCAATATTCATTCATTTTCTCATCTTTTATTCATCACTTTATTTAAAAACAATCTGGTTAATGTTTGTGTAAAAAGTAAAAGAGCAGTAAAACCCCTGACTGCTGCTTTCTTTACAAGCCTGCAGGTTATAGCTGTGTGTGAATCATGAACTCTGCAACAGTTTCTGAAAACACTACAGTCTGAGGAACAGGTTCACTTAAGAAATACATGCCAAAGAAATAAAAAAACATAATACAGTAATGACATTTTAATGAGAGAACAAACCAACCTACAAACAAAACATATTTCTACTCCTCTGTTGCAATATAAACATAAAGGAAGCCTTTGCATATTTAGAAACTAGAAATAAAGATAATGTCAGATTATTGCAATATGGTCAATTTAATGTTACAAGTTTGCTTGCCAATTCTGGAATATGTGGAATATGTAATTTTTTTCACCACTAGCAGGTAAACTGGGCCAGAAAAGAGTGGGTGAACATGAGAAATGTTCGATATGTTGAATATGCAAGATATGCTGGTTATGTTGTCAGGCCAAACTTGCCATTGGCACTGAAAGACATGACTTTGGCAGCAGCTTCATGTTACCCTCTCTTGGTGTCAGTTCAGCAGTGGAAAGCAAGGATGGACAATGAAGCCAGTAAAAAATCTGGCAAATACAAGCTGGCAAAAAACATTTAAATGTTTTTTTTTTTACTTGAGTAAGGAGTGACTGTCAAAGAACATTGTATTTATTATACAAAAAAGTGTTAAACTTACAAAAACATTCATAATGTTATGCTGATTTAGTTCTCTTATTTACAATATAGTATGTATGTACTGTACAATTAATTTCACTCAAATTGAAGGCTCAATTACAATAGACCCACAACAATGAAAAATAATTTAATAGCATATAAATATTGCACTATAAGTTTGATCAAGTAAACAGACTGTAGGGTTTATGGCATTATATAACCAGTTACAAGTGTGGCAAAATTGTGTCTTTTATTTGATCTGGCATTACCATTACCAAGTTTAGAAGAGGCTTTATGCAGGCTAAGTTGACCCAACATTATAATGTTTCAAAACACTCAAAAACAAGGATTTTTATTAATGAACCAAGTTTAAAACCAAGTTCTCAAAATCTCTGTCATGTAGTGTTATGCATAGAATGTGTAGTGCAAATCAATTAGAAAAACATGGAGGCTTTTTATTTCATCACTGTGACAAAACCAAAACGTGCAAATGTGTACAACTTATGGTGATGTGTGATGTTTTAAGATCTAAAGGTTGTCATCTGTTGTAGAGATGGTGTCCAGAGTGTCGTCCATTTCCGCCTCCGTCTCCTCTTCTGTTCCTGCCTGCTCACCTGCCTGCTCACCTGCCTCTGTCTGGCGCCCCACCGCATCGCTGAGGTCCATCTCGAACCCAGGGTTCATCTGGCCTCGCACGTGCTTCCGCTGCACCTCCTCAAACAACTGCAACACCTGCAGCAAGTGAGGAAAGCACAGAAAAGGTTTCAGCATGACACCCAGCCCACCCAGCCCACGCAGGTGGGAATATACAGCATTGCATGCATGCATTAAGTTTCCTCCAGCTGTTTAAAAACCTTGATCACAAAAAATGCGTGCACCTTGCTACAGTATATCAATTATTTAAACCCTTAAGGGCTAATATTGCTACAGTATTTAACTGATGTTGTTTAGCTGTACAGTAACCTGTGATTTGGGTATGAGCCCCACTCTGAAGAAACCGATGTTGCCGCTCTCGATCTTAGTGCAGTCCAATACCGTGGAGGCAATGTTCTCTGGCGATGGCCCGTCACAAATCACCCCTTCCACCTGTGTCAACACACAAAGACACACAGACACGCACACACACACACACACACACACAAAGACACACACATACACACAGCTCATTAAAGACCCACAGAGAGGACTTTACAAATATACCGACAGCTAATGAGAGAGTCACTCTCTTTCTCTGCTCTCTTTCGTGGCTAAGCACGTCCGCTGAGCTGTGTGTTTACCTTGTCTCCCAGTTTAGCATACACCTGGTTATGGTGAGTCGTGTCTGCTTCCCCTGTCGGGTTGGCTGAGGTCACTGCTATGGGTCCAACCTGAAGAACAAAATAAGCATTTCGAGAAAAACAGGTCAGAGGATAGTACTGTTGTTGACCTGTGTGAAATATTGTATGTGAATTTTTTTCCTTACATATTTCCTTTTATTTACATTTCATTTACTTAAACTTCATTTAGCAAATGAGAAGTGGATACATCTGTTACAGATATTAATCAGATCAGTGATTTTGTGTGTTTGTACCAGGTTCATAAGCTGTGTTGCCACTGTGCAGTCTGGGTTTCTGATAGCAATACTTTGTGGTGTGCCAATGTACTTTGAGGACTCTTTCAGACCAAAGAAATCCATCCAGGGGGCTGTAGTAAAGAACATAAGAAAAAATAATAATGTTTAAGTCAGTATTTTAGTGAACTCTTTTTTTTACCTTCAAAAATTTTTGTCTGAAATTTATGAGGGCATTACTGTATGAATAATGTATACATTATTCATACAGTAATGCCCTCATAAATTTCAGA
>JASCQY010000072.1:6022941-6033642 GCA_030264315.1 Sardinella tawilis | reverse complement strand
GTATTTTAATTGACCAAGGGACCATTGAAAATTTGAACCTATTCGTTTTGCAGTTTGGGACCCTAAACCTTCTTCCTAAAGCAATAATTCAGAGTAATTCCAAACACACAGTAGTCCTGTTGTACAAGTTTGTCGAGTGCTGTCCATAGGAAGGAGAAGGAAACATAATCACACAAAATAGCGGACCAGCAGTTTACACTAACTGAATGGAACACAGAGTAAGGAAAATGAAAGTAGGCTTATTGTTGTTCCATTGAACAGCACGTTCACATGCTGTTCCAAATTCTTTCGCTTTCCTTGCTATTGACAGCACAAGCCAAGCTTGTATAACAGGGCTATGATTGAAATGGACTCCGAGCCACCACTTTAACCAAGGTTTATGTATGTGAACTTTGGGTGCATCTTTGCTTGAAAGTTCAGACTTTTAGTTCAGAAAGGTCAGAAGTTAGGTTTTACAAAAAAAAAAAAATTGAGTGTATGTGTGTATACATGTGTGTGAGTGTGTGTGTGCATTTATGTGTGTGTGTGTGTGTGTACTGTATGTGCATGCAAATGGGCACAACCATCTACTCTCCTTTAACTTCTGTGTGAAGATTTATTGATGACCACATAATTCACAAGGAAAAGATCAAAGATCATACACTTACCCGCTAACTAGATGCTGCTGAGCTGAGAACACACCTCTCGCTTTAATCGTGGCCTCCATGTTGAGCATTTGGAGTTCTGTAAGTTGAAGCTACACCCACTCAGAGTCAGTAAAAAGTCTCCACGCTGTGTGAATTGCTCCGTCTGGGGTGGCTGTTTTGTTTTCCTGCAGTGCCGGCTGCAGTGGGTATTGACGCCCTCGGCCCCCATTCAAATGCATTTGTCTCAAATGAGCCGCTTTTGAATACTGAGCAGTTCTCTCATTATCTCCAAACAAAACAAGGCAGAAAAACAGATAGCACAGACAGATATTGCCTCACAGGAAGCAAAAAAAAAAACAAAAAACAAAACAAAACAAAAACAAAAACAAAATAAAACCGAACAAACAAAATCAAAAACATATCCAAATATTCCAAAATGCAGTAGACCAAACCTGAAACCTACTTTCATAGTCTGGTTACATTGCAGTCCTCTAACATAAAGGCGCGATATCCTCCATGGAATCATAGGTGAGGGCCATTATGGGCACTAAGACAGAAGGAATCCTTTCTCATGGGTGGTTACACACAGACATTACTTATGATTGAGAAACTCTGCGAAAAGAAAAATTGCTAAGAAAACAAACTCGGCACTGGCCACTTACTTCTAACCCCGAAGGTTACTTTGTTTCCCTTTCTGCCGCTCGCTGGGTCATAGCCAATGAGAGCACAATATTCTCAAATACTTTATAGGCTGCATTATAAGGTTCAGTAGCAACATTCCCAAAGCAATCAGTCACCATTCAACATACACGCTGAAAAGTTCAGCACAGCTTGCTTGGCTTCAGTGGCCTCGGTCTGCATATACCAAGCCTGTCAATCATTGTGGCATTCTCTATTCCAATCCAGAATGTTGTGTCACAGCATTCTGACAATAGCGGGCATCCAGGGTTTCTGCAGGAATGGCTTCTGTTTATCCACATTCTTTTAACCAGCTTGAATTGAATGCCCTTGGGGCCATTCAACGTGTGTGTGTGTGTGTGTGTGTGTGTCTGTGTGAGGGAGCGAGAAAGAGAGAGAGAGAAATAGTGTAGAGAGAAATAAAGAACAAGAATGAGTGTATCAATTGTTCTGGCCAAGGCGCGGGCGTATGGGCAGTCTCCCTGCCTGTTTGTTTACACTGATCCCAATTTTTTTTTTTTATCCGCTCTTATCCGTGGGATAAAAAAGAAAGAAACAAAAGAAAAAGAGACAAAAGTTAGAAAAAAAAGAGAGAAAAAGCTTCGGATGACTAAGTGAATCCTGCGCAGAGTGCTCAGGGGGGCCAGCTGTTGGTTTTGCAGGGGGGCTTGACATGCGAATTAATATGTTTATATGGCGCCAATAGCCCCCTTCTGAACGGGAGTCCCGTGAATGTTGTCTGGCTTTTCGGTTGCCCCCATCCGTCTTTGTCAGGCCGGTAATGAATATCTTCAGGGATGGGGAGACCTTCCCTTCTGCCGACCTGCTAGAGCTGAGGCGGTGGTGATGGCAAAGCTCCGCTACAGCTTTGGATAAGGCGAACAGAATCATTTCAGCAAAAAAAGTGTCATTTTTTGTGTCGTCTGCTTCTGATGGCACTTTTGTGACCTGAGCTGAGGGCTGGGGTGGGTGATAGCATGCGCTGTTGATTGTGCCTGTCCGACTCAAGATATTCATTTGAGATCACAAGCATGAAGACATATTCAATGTATGTATACCTGGAACGAAAAACTGCAGTGAATGCAAAGTGCTTTGTGAGAAATATCTTGGAAATAGGGGTTTGTTTAGCTTTCATCTTGAGAACAACAGTGACTCCAACAAAACATAATACCAAGCAGCCTCCCGAGTAGCCTTGAAAACAGGAAGTGATGTAATCCATAAATAATCAGGCTCGTTCAACTCGACAGTCTGGCTAACGGGGCAGGACTTTTTTCACTGGCCAAAAACCCCACGCTGTAAACATAATTACAAATTTTTGCCTCGTTTCCACCCCGGAATGCAATGCTTCAAGCTATACGAGCCTATTACCTACCAGGCAACAAAATATGTCCGGGACTTGGCACCCGATCTGAACCTGACCCATACAGCAGGCTCTACAGCTGATGGGCTTCAGTGAGTAGGTATCTATTAAGGACTCACCTCTGACCCCGAACCATTCAGCTACACATCTTCCTCCTCCACTACTCACACTACTCCTGCCTCCTCTTCCTCCTCCTTCTGCTTCTGACCCCCTAGGGAGGATGGAGAGGTGCGTGGATGAAGGGTTCTGTTTGCCACATGATCAGTGCTTAGAGAAAGGTCAGGAGGTCACGCATGTCGAGTGCAGTGAGGACTTTTGGTCCATATCTGAGGGTGTTTTGTTGTGGTTGTTTTTCTTGGTACTTTTTGTTAAAGGCAGCCATTTTGAGGCAGTCAAATTCTCACATCTAGCCTCCTTGTCTTTGTACACAATTGCATACCCACCTACTGCTCCATATACACATACATACTGTACACACACACATGCACGTGTACTTGTGTGCACATCCGCACACACACACACACACATAGTTGTACATCACTACTGTATCTGTATTTACTCATGTACACCTACTCTTTAGTACAGACAAACAGACGCACACACAATACCTTCACCACACACACACACACACACACACAGTGTATTCTCACAGGCCTCTAATGCATGCACTTATTAACAGCATCCAGTATGCACACACACACACACACACAGAGAGAGAGAGAGAGAGAGAGAGAGAGAGAGAGAGAGAGAAATGGGTGAGTGGGTGAGCTCTCTTGGAGTGACTTGCACCCACATTCACCAATGCAACTACTGCAATGTTTTTTTTTTCTTTTTTTTCCCTTAAAACATGAGAGGGAGTGAAGCAGAGATATAGTCTCGCACTCTTACCAGTGTACCCTCTGACAGGCTTCCACACACTTTTGTTTGATGATAGACACACAATAAAACCAACATACTGTATGATGATTACAAGAAACAAAATCACAAGGCTTCCTCACAGCTCCTCAACAGTGCACGCACACATACTCATAATCTCTCTCTTTCTCTTTCTCTCTCGCTCTCTCAGAGTCTTTCATCTGCCACACCAGTATTTCTGCTTCAGTGACTCTGTGTCCCACTGGTATTGTGCCTCTCTCTCTCCATCCATTCGTCTCTCTCTCTCTCTCTCTCTCTCTTTCCCTGTTGTGATCCACTCCCGTGAGTCACCCGCGTACATCCCCCTAACTCATGCCTTTCCAGCTGAACAGACACCATCTTCTGACCCTCACCTCATCCTACTCACTAAATCTCAACCATCTCTCAGATAGTGTGGCTGGCTAAACCCCCAGGCTCAGTTGAGTCATCTGACTAAGCTAACCCCACCCTACGTCAATACAGTGTTGAAGCCTTGTTTCCACTTGGCTCTGATTGCATTAGCTTCCCACCTGTACACCACTCATTTCTACGTGCCCATTTCAGTGTGCCTCCAAAGCCTGTACTTATTGTTTGTTTGTTTGTTTGTTTGTTTGGAGACCATAGTTTGCCTTTTAAAAAATAACATTTAACTTTTTCAGTGGATTACGAGGCACACTGTCACTTTATTCCATTGACAACTAGATTTCAGATAATATTTTTTACAATTTATGACTGATTAAAGACAAAGTCTTGCAGCAGCTTGTAAATCATAATACTTCCTGTAAGATTCAGTTAATAATTCCTTAACTCTGTTGGCTCACCATTTTAAAATGGCCTGGCTCTGTGAACTGGTTATAAAACGAAGTAGAGGCATCTTCTCTCTCAAACAATAACATAGTGTTTTTTTTTTTTTTTTTTCGGGAGCTCTGTGGGCATGGTTGAGCTACTTCTCGAGTGTGTTTCATTAGGTCCTTAGTTCAAATCTAATAAAATTTGTGTTGGACAAACCCATCACCCATCAGCAAGACATTTAAATAAAAACACAAACACAAACAAACAAGATGTCATCCAGCATCTCTAACCGCAAATTAAAATGGAAACGAGGCATTCGTCCAGGCCCTGATCCGTTTGCAGAGTTTGTAACAGAGTGAGTTTGCACACAGCCGTTCCTTGTTGATTATGTCAGTCTCTTAGTCAGCTTGCTGCCTCCTCTGTTCTTTGTTCTGGATTACTGCTGCCAGCTTTTAGGTGCAACGCGTCAGCCAGATGGTATTCACCGCAATTGATAATTTAGAGCTGGAGTCACACTGCTGAGCCATGCTGGAACAGTCGAGCATTTGCAGCCTTGCCTGAATCTAGTAGCCTGATGTATCAGCCACTTATTTCATTCCATTTCATATAGCGTCTGATCTGTATCCATTTAGATTTGTTTGCTTCCTGGTAGGTACTGATAGGTAGATACTTTCTGCTTAAAACCACTTGCTACAGTTTGGTCGTGGATTCAACCAATCGCTACTGTTTGGCCGTGACGCATGTTGGAATGCATCGTTTGAAATCTCTGTTCGCTGATTAGTCCGTCTGCTGTAGGAGACGGCGCAAATGTAAACGAATCACTAGTTTCCTGACTATATGGTGGAGGCAAATTAAATTGGCCTGAAGCATTCGGCATGCGCTAGCCTGGTTATGAATCAAGGCCCTGCACCCTTCATTGGCACTTCATAGAGGGTTCAGATGTTGAGGTTAATCTTAGGGTGGAAATTGGGATTCATTCTCTGACTCGAGTGAAAGAACTTTCTCCATATTTTTTTTCTTAACTGGCTAGACATTTCATTTCAGACACTTAATCTGATGTGTCTCACCCATTCATTTTGCAGATCAAATCAATCAGGGAACAATTTTTGGCTGACGCTGAACATCTTAAGGTATGCGATTTCTGGGCCAAATCTGTCCCGACTGTTGGCCAGATCTTTGTCACACTGTGCCACCACTCACTGGATCCACTCCTCTGGCACAATCCATTATTACGGGCCCTGGAGAGGAGAGCGAGACAAGGAAAATGGCGAGTCTCTCAACAGGTCCCTCCTCAGGAAAAAAAAAGGATGAAAAAAAACATCTCGCCACACATTCCAAATTGGCACCATCTGGCCCAAGGTGGGAGGGCCATTTGTGCAGCGTCCAGTCCTGAGTGGTGGGGCGTCTCCGCTGCTTGGCACGACAAAGAGGGGACTACGGAGGGATCCTTGGCCTGCCTGCCAGTGCCGAGTCTGTGATCATTTATAACACCTGAAGCACCGTGAGCTGTCAGGCTCTCCGATAGGCACCCAGAAAAGCCTCTTACCACAGCCTGGAAACTCAAAAGGGAATTTGCCCGGCATGGCCATGATTTTGCCTGCCATTGTAATAGCTGACACTGGTGTATTATGTTATTTAAATGGGAGTCTGAAAAGGCTGCTTCTGTTTGGTCGCCAAATATCTCCAAGGCCCTAGCTTTCAAAACATTATACAGTATATGGCTGGTAAAAAAATATCGATCTGGAAGCAGGTTGCAGTTATGCCAGAGGGAAAACATTTTACCTCAAGGGTATTATAGTCTAATGATAAGCATTTCTTTTCCCTCTAAAAAAGCCGCTAGACGCTAACTTCAGTGATGATCATGCCATGCGATACCAACTGAGATCTCAAAGGAATTCTTCTCTTTTTTTCCCACTGAGGCAATGTAATTAGGTTTGTTGAGGCGCTTTAAACCCCCAGGCAGTGGGTGATGGCCAATGTTGCAGCCATGGTCTTTCAGCTCCCTGGGGAAGAAGGCCATAATAACCTACTTAAACTCTGTAACCAGGGGAAAATATGTAGTTGCACACACATAGTCACACTGATGCGATAAGTGGCATCGAATAAGCTGCAGAGAAACCATGGAAGGTTCATGTCCATTTCACTGTGCGCTGATCAAAGATGCCGATAGGAATTTCCAGTCTTAAAGGCGGGTGAGATGGGAGAAGGGGGCTGAGTTGCTACAAATTGACGATCTCGATTCCATTTCCCCTGTCGCCGAGATGACGGGCTCGAGGAGCAGGAATGTGGCTGGTTGCCGCGGTGCCTCCGGGTCAGGGACGAGCGAAGCAATTCCGTCAGGAGGAAGTGGGATTATGCCAAGTTTGGATATGTCCTAATAATGTTGCACTGGGAGCCCCTGGTGATGATCACAAAGCTTGGCCTGGGCCCGACACAAGTATTTACAATTGGCTTTAAGTGATCGCAAGGCAGTGGAATACATTTAGTAACACGTCCGGTAAACACACACACACAGACGAGTAGGATGCCGACTATCCTGTGTGACGCTGCATATCCATGTTGATACGGCAGGCCTCGAGTATGTCAGAGGGCCTGTTTGCGGTTCGATTCGGGAGCCGCAAGGCAGATTAGCTGCAGCATTGGCCCCTTTTCATGAATGTAACAGGATTTGGGCAGATTTGTGGATTTAACGGTGAGCTGTGCTGAAATGTTTCCGCTGGGTCCTTTGTGCCACAATGACCTGGCATGGATTCACTTTCCTCTGTGTGACATGCCTGAATGCTATTTAATCAGGGGAATTTAAAACGTTTGACCCATCAAAATAAGATTTAGAATGAAACCAGATACTGTATATTTTTTTATTCTTTATCTGTTATTTCCAGACTGCGTTAATAAATTATTTTCTCATGGATTCTACCTGTTTATGTTCCCCTACTCTTGTGCGTTGAAAATGTGATATTGCTCAGCCCTGGCTCTAATGCATTTGCATGCTTGTAGCTCTGATTGAGTTGTTGGTAATGAAGCCAGCTTGGAGCCATTGGGCACTGGTCTGGTAAGCTGAGCTCTCATTGGTAGAGTGTGTCTCAGTGTGTGTGTGTGTGTGTGAGAGAGAGAGAGAGAGAGAAAGAGAGAGAGAGAGAGAGAGAGAGAGAGAGAGAGAGAGAGAGAGAGAGAGAGAGAGAGAGAGAGAGAAGCATCCTCTTGGGGCCAATTATGTATTCAGATCCACACCTCAGTAAACAGACCCCAGTGCCGGCAGCTCTGCTCCCCTCTCTCTCTCTCCCTCCTTCTCTGCTTTACCTCTCTCTCCTATCCTCACCTCCCCTCCCTCGTCCTCTTCTCTCTCCCTCCCTCTCTCTCTCTTTTCCTCCTCTCGTTCTTCCTCTCTTTTCCTCTCTTCATGTCTTCTGTTCTCTCAGCTCCATCTTTTGCTACGGCTCCACCTCGGCATACCCCTCTAATGAAACCTTGCAATTAATTTGCTGTTGTTTTGTTGCTAGTGCTGCTAGTGCTGCTGCTGCTCCTGCTGGAGAATGCTTATGAGCCGGGCCCCCCTAAGGGAGGGACAGTTAGGCGAGAGGAGGTCGCAGGGAGCCTGCGTCTCGTCTGACTGCCTGCCCTCCGTTGCATCACAGCTCAAGAGCTTGTTGTGAGGGAATGACGCAAAAAGGGGGGTGGAGGGGGGGTGGGGTTTGGGTGAGCTGGTGGAAGGAGGGTGGCAGTGTAGTGGCGGTAGTCCAAAAGCCAACTTGCGAGTCATTTGCAGAGGGTCACAACGTCGCAGCTGACACAAACACACTCTCGCTTTTTTTTCTCCTCCGCCATCCAGGGTCCGGAGTGGCTGTCGCTATGGCAACACTCAGGCATTTTTTTTTTGGGGGGGGGGGTGCTGATTTTCTTGATGTAGCCTCTCTTGCAGCTCAGCTTTTGCAGAGGTCAACTCCTGCTTCAGCATCACCCCCCTCAGGCAGTCTCTCTCTCTCTGTTTCACACCCTGGGATCTACCCTCTCTTGCACTGGTCTGCGCTGTACTGTACTGTATGTTTTTACATCATCGGCGGCTATGATTCACATATCAGCTGACCCTATAGTGTAGCATACAGTATACCGATGTGTGTGTTCCTGTATTGTTGGGGGGGGGGGGGGTTGGGGGGTGCAGGTGTCATTCTCCCAATTTCAAGCATTTCAGATTACAGTGCTTCAGCCTTGAGGAATTCACGTCTCATCGTCGGCCCCTAGCTGTCTCGTTACCATGGCCACCGGGCTGTGCCATCGGTCCGCCAGAAATGATGTAATATATGGGCTAATGAACGCCAATCTACTCAGGTGCTCTTGGCCGCCTCTTCAGCCACCAGACGTCTCTCATCCGGCATCTCCCCTTGCTGTCCTTTGGCTATAAAGTGGAGTCCTTGAGCTCAGCGGTGTCCCCTCTTGAACTCGTGGGTCTCCTTCTCGTATCCTTCGATGTCTCAGAGGTCCCTCTCCAGTGCGCCCCTCCCTTCCTCTCCCTCTCCCACCCCCCTCTTTCCCATCCAAATTGAGCTGTCTGACCCTTCGGCAGGAGACTGATTGCCAGGGCGGAGACCCGTCATTGTCGTCGTTCCCCCGATGGGCTGCTCAGCGGCGGATATTTATGTCGTCGCCATGGCACGGGGCATAAAATAACACGGCCGGAGTCAGGAGCGCTGGCATGCATGGTGGCGCCAGGCACGCCCGTCAGTGCGGCGCATGATTGACGGCTGGGGCCAAGCGAGACATCTGCATTATTTCTTGCGTGCTGCATTATTTATTTATTTATCTATCTATCTATCTATCTATTTATCTTTCTAGCTAATGTATCTATCTATCTATCTACAGTATCTATCTATCTATCAATCTATCTATCTATTTACTGTATTTAGTCCTATGTGCGTCTGTGTGTCTCATCCGGACATGCAAGACTCGTCTGCAGGAAGCCAACGGGGACAGATAAAAGGGAGCAGTGCCTTCGTGATGGGCTTGGCCCAAGTCTGGCTCAGTCCTGGCCCTGACGTGGCACGTGGATCCGCAGACTCGGCCGCCCTCGGGCTCGGGACGCTTCAAAAAGGGGCGTCTCAAAGCCCCCTGCGTGACTCATGAGACGTCTCGTCAGGTTCTGGAGTGGCAGGCTGGAGCTGTTGCCATGACGTCCTCTGAGACACGGCGCCTTGCCTCACCGTTTGAAGGTGCCAGCGATGCAGGGTACCCTCTCCCGATGACGCCTCCTCTGCCGCGGTGCCAAGAGTAGGCGTCTTTTAAAACCGCCACGTCTCGTCATGTCAGCGAAGCGTGGCACTAAGTGGAGGTGATGGCTGTGGCCCTTGCGGAGGTCCTGAAGGCCTTGATGTTTAAATTAAACTCTCCTCTTTTATTTCCAGTCAGACCAGCAAACTGTAGGCATCTGGGTCAACACTTTTGCTTTCAAATCTTATAATTGCCCCCCAAGAATCCCGTTCTCCATGCAGCCCTGTCAGTCTCTTTCACGCTCTTTCTTTAATCTCTCCATTCCCTTCTCTCTCTCTCTCTTTTACTCTTCTTTCTCATCTTTCTATTCCTCTCATCTTTCCACCTCTCTCTTATCTTTACCAGCCTTATCCCCATCCTGTATGTGGGCTGGGAGAAAAAACATGACACCTGGGAACATGCTTGCTTGTGTGTGTGTGTGTGTGTGTGTGTGTGTGTGTGTGTGTGTGTGTGTGTGCATAATGTTTACTTGCAAACATAACCATATTTGAACAGCATTCAGATAACAGGTGGAACCACATGTTATGGTTTATATGTACTGTATAGTATGTCCCCCAGTATTCAAAAGAAAAAAAACAAAGAAAACGATAACTTGTAAACAATGATACAAACTATGTCAGCAGCTGCTGAAATCTATTTAATCCTAAACTTTAAACTTAAAGTCATGCCTAATCTCTCTTTCTCTGTTTGTCACACACACACACACACACACACACACACACACACACACACAAACAGACATGCAATATATGTGCTCTACTTTTCTAAGATAAAAGAGTGATTTCTCACCTCAATAAACCTCTGTTTCTTCTCCCTCTCTTCTCTTCCTCTTTCTTCTGGCTTCTCTCTCCGTCGTTCTCTCTCTGCCCACCTGTTCCCTGTTGCAGGTGAATGAGTGCGCTACAGGCAGCGGAGCTTAACCTGAGAGTGCTCCCCATCCTCCTCTCTCCTCTCAGGGGATGGCCAAGGTCCAGGATGGACACACACCAGAATGTGACAGGTGACTTACCACCACTTCATCACTATCACTATCACTATCACTAGACACACACACACACACACACACACACACACACACACACACACACA
>JASCQY010000072.1:6007733-6022841 GCA_030264315.1 Sardinella tawilis | reverse complement strand
AATAAACACTGAATTTATTTTAAGGCTTTTAACACATCTCAACCAGGGGTGCCAATAATTATGGAGGGCACTGTATGCAGACACACAGAGACACTGACACACACACACAAACACAAACACAGAGACAAGAGATATACATTACATTACAGAGTTGATGCATCACAAGGGTAAATTAGTTGCTGTAGAATTGACCTCCAGAAAAGCCTCTTTTCACAGTGGTCTTAACAGGATTGTACAGCATTGATTGTATAGATTCAAGGTGGAATAAGGTTATGTCCAGGTAGTTGTGTGCATTTGAGTTTGTCCATGTACCAAATATCCAATTTGCACATGTGTGTGTGAGTGCATACATCTTGGTTATTGAATGTGTTCGTGTGAGTATACTGCATGTGTCTGCCTGCATTATGTATTGGATATTTGTTGTTGTTGTTGTTTGAGTAAGCATGTGTGTTGGGTACTGTATTTGTTTGTGTGTGTGAGTATGTGTATCTACTATCTGCTCTGTATATGAATGTGTGCCTACAGTATGTGTATCTAACACTTTTGTATGTGTGTGTATGTATGTGTGTGTGTATCTAGTAATATTTAACCTGTATGTGTATAAGTGTGTGTGTGTGTGTGCCTATGTGTATTTAACAGTTCTCTATGTGTGTGTGTGCGGGTGTGTGTGTGTGTGTGTGTGTGTGGTGTGTGCATCAGCCCTGCGATGTTAGAGGAGAGCCGTGATGGAGTGAACAGTGCTAGCCTGACAGCCGGCTTAGCTCGACAGGTCTGCGTTCAGCGTCATCACACACACGGTTTCGGCTTCATCGCAGGCAGCGAACGCCCCGTCGTCGTACGCTCCGTCTCAGCAGGTGAGTGTGTAACAAATGTATATACTCTAAGTATACATACTGTTATACAGTTGTACAGTATGCTGTTGAAATATATTTCTACTGGTTAGTTACAAAACTGTGCAATGTGTATGTATGTGTGTATATACTGTATATATATATATATGTGTATATATATATATATATATATATATATTTATATGCATGGTTGGTTTGTGTATGTATGTACGTATGCGTATACTGTATGCGTACATCACTGTTGGTGTTCTGCTAATCTGAGTGGGTATCTGTGCACATGTATATGTTTGTGTGTGTGTGTGTGTGTGTGTGTGTGACCTTCCCCGTTCCCAGACGGACCTTCTGACGGAAAACTCCTGCCGGGGGATCAGATCTTGGCCATCAACGGCGAGCCGGTTCACGACGCAGCCCGGGAAAGAGTCATAGACCTTGTAAGGTAACATCCTTTACTGTCACCAAGGGAAGGGGCGAAGGCAAAAGGGGGAGGATGGGGAGGGGTGCTGTGGCTGTGTGGGCTGGGCTTGTTGATGGGTAGAGGGGTTGGACTGGGATTGGTGCTTGGCTCAGAGGCTGTTGATCTTTTCCCTCCTGTACAATGTCAATAAGTCTGCCTCCAGATGGGAAAGATGCTGAGGATTTCTTTCTTGTTTTGTTGATGTCTGAGAGTCTTGAATTAATGATGAACGAATAAAAACGGATGGCTCTGAAGAACTGATGGCACAAGGGTGGTGTGTGAATAGGGAGCTGTGTTTTCATTTCTTGGGAGCAAAATTCACAACTTTTGTGTCCAATTACTCACTTAAACATTTATACACACACACACACACACACTCTCTCTCTCTCACTCTCTCTCTCTCTCTCTCACACACACACACACACACACACACACACACATACACACACACACCTGTCTCTGTCTCTTTTCTCTTCCAGAAGGTGTAAAGACTCAATTGTACTCACAGTTATCCAGCCTCAACAGGTAAGATGGGGACATCTGCTTTTTACATTCAACAGAATATACAGTATAGTCAAAAGTATTCACCACCTGCACTAAGGTGCAAGCTAAATATGATTCAGCTAACTGGCTTCATATGCTAAACATGACTCAGCGAAATGGCTACAGTCTTGTTAATGCATCCAAAAATGCTGCTGGTAAGCTGTGCCAGTTGCAGCCTACGGTAATTGTGTTTTGTGCGCTAAGCCTTGAATAAGACTTTGAATGTTCTGTTTAATATCCCCAATCGAGTCATCCAATCCAAACGTTTCATTTTCCAATCCTTTCTATTAAAGGGAGTTTGCCGTAGAAATGAGTTAAAAACTTTTTTTTAATGAATTTGTTTTAATGCATCTGTGTACTCCAACTCTTCTAAACTTGCTCTTTCATTTTCAAAAAGCAAATTAAAAGATGCTTTTACTCTTTTCTCTCTCTCTCTCTTTCTTTTTAGTCTCCTAAATCTGCCTTCATAAGCGCAGCCAAGAAAGCTCGCCTGCGAACCAACCCCCCAAAAGTGCGCTTTTCTGAGCAAGTGTCTATCAGCGATCCAGACTCAGTATGTCTTCCTGTCTGTTACACACACACACACACACACACACACACACACACCTCCTACGAGCCCCCACTGTGCAGATTTCTGTCTCAAACCCTAGCAAGCCACTAGAAGCCCAACATTAGACATGACACCCACCCCCGCCCCCCAAACACACACACCTGGCGGCAGAGACGAAGCCAATCCATCTTTGAAATCAATCTCAGATTCCACTTATTCCCTCCATTCTTCTTCTCTTTTTTTTCCACACTAAATTTTTTTTTGTTCCGCTGATGCGCTCATATCCTCGTTGTCTAGCCCTTAGGTGAAAACAGACTCATTGTGTCGGTTCACAGTGAAGTGAAAGGTACTGAGGATGATCTTACTCTAGCTTAGCAAGACTCAGACGCTCGTCTCGCACGCTCTTAGTTCAAATTCCTGGGATGTGAGGAGAATAGATAAGCTAAATGTAGGAGGATCTGCCACATCATTTTATACTGTAGGAGACCACTGACGGCTGGGTGTTATGAATCATCTATGAGTTTATCATTTTGTGATTTGTTATCTGGGAAATTTGCTATTTGCTATTTGGTTTAGATGGTAAACAAATCTGAGGCTGAGTCTTCAGTCTAGTTTAGGATTAAATCATGCAATACGGAAGTGTATGAGACAGATGCATAATCCTCAAAGAAGCACTTTCAATTCCGATTCCGAGTTCCGGCATGTTTCCGAGATGGCGTTTCCCATTTGATTGGATCCCCACAACTGAGAGATTCTGACTAGCTTTGCTAGCGTCAGATTGGCTTTGGAATGTTCCACTCTTTTATTGGAGGATCGGAGCACAGCTGCACTCGCTTGCAGGGCCTCTGCTTTCCTCAGTAAGCTGCAATGTTGTTGTTGTTGTTGTTGTTATTGGTAGTCCATTCATTTGCAGTCTGATTTTTTTCTTTTCAATCAGTGCTAAATCTACTAGCTGCCGCACTCACTATACTGGGGTAATACAGGGGCTCTCGTGGTAATGTCTCCTTCCCTGGCTTGTGTTCCCACCCATACAGTCCCCACCCTCTTCCTCCTCCTACTCCTCCTCCTCCTCCTCCTCTCCCCACCTACCTACCCTTACAACCACCCTGGCCATACAAGCAACGACGAGCGAATGCGACATCACACCCTCTGGGTGCCGCCTCTCCACTTTAGTAAGACCACGTGATGGGAGGGGCGTGCTGCTCTCCGGAAGGACGCGATTGGCTGGTCAGGCCTAGAGGCCGCAAATCGGTAAAGACCAAATACCACCACCACCACCACCACCACTGTACTACTTCTACTATCACAACTACCACCGCCACGCTCAGCCGCCTACAACAGTCATTGCCAAAACTCCATCCTGGGCGATCAGCAAGCGCTGGCTGCCAGCCGAATCGCCAGACTTGCTCATCGTCAAAGAAACCACGACAGCAAGCAGGAGGTGCTCGACATACACGCCTACATACAGTACATGCGTACACCTGGGGCCTGAATTTCTCCAAGGGACTGAAATCAGACCGTGGCAGAGTGGTGAGAGGCAGGAGCAAAACACAGTAGAATATTTTTGATTTTGCCTTTGAAAAGTGGTTGTTAAAGGAGAAATCTGGTGTGATACAATTCATAGCCCTGTTGTTCTAGGTCACCAAGTGTTGTTGGTAGAAAAAAGATTGTAACAAATTAGTAATTTGTAACTCACTTTCAGTTTTATTTTCCTATTCTCAATTCAGTTAATGTTAGCTGCTGATCCCATATTTGGTCTGTAGCCTATGTCATGAATGTATCAGATTTTCATGCACTTTTTCCTACCAACAGCTCTCTGTGACCTGGAACAACAAGGCCATGAATTGATTCACAGTAGATAGATTTTCCCTTAAGACTGTTATTGCCGGTCTAAACCCTTTTCCCCCTCATTGACAATGCTGGTCTGTTGCTGGCCTGCTTCTAGCTGTGTTGGAACAACGCTGTAGACCACCCTGACCATCAAGAAGACCATGAGCAAGACTGTGACTTGGTATAGAAACCAGAAAAAAAATGGCATGACTTAAAAAGTCCTGTGTGCTCACATAACAGTGATTAAGATGTCCATCACTGGAGATGTCATCTTGTGTGTGAGACCTTACTCACTGTTTTGTCCAACATGCGAGTATGAGGCTCAGTTCAGAAATGTTGATCTCTGATTGGGAAATGTCCCAACTTGCCTCTCGCCACTGATCCCCCAACTTCCCTGCCCATAGCGACTGTCCCTGTCAAAGAATTTCCTGGCTGGCCAATAACTGCGGTTTTATGCTAAACTCAACCTTTTACTGTCTTCATTTAGCAGGTGTGGCAGGCATAGATATTTGGATGTTTTTATTTCTTTATTTATTTTCTGACAGAGTGCCACAGACATACAGGCCAGATTTGATTGACACCTTTGAATGGATAGGGCTATGCTCTGTCTGCGATGTACACGACCTGGGTGCCAAATAATGCTTGTGCCCTTTCAGATGCGACACTCTTGCAATTGACTAAGATTGCCTGGCGAAGGAGAGCCAAGGGTGTCAAGTCAAAAAGCTTCATCTCGCCTGTCTGCTAATCCAAAAACAGCCGTAGTCAAATGCGACAGTATTTATGTGTATACTATTCACAGCTGTAGGTCTTTGCAAAAGTCAGTTGATTTAGATTTTCAGACAAGGTGATATATTTCACTGTATGACCTTTGTGAAGACAACTGTCTCACACACAGGAGAATAACAAACAAAGGGATATTTGTCTTGCTTTTATGGTCTGTTAATTTTTAAGCAGTGTCTAAAGGAGGAGATTATTATTAGATGACAGAGATTTTCTAAGATTGGTTTTCATCAGTGTGTGTAAATAATGTGTTTGGCTGGAGTGAAGTTAATGAGGACTGTCTGATCCTTACCCATTCTCACACTGAAGGGCTGAGAGGTCTAATTACTAGCATCATCACACGAGTGTTAGGAGGATGCTGTTTTGAGCTCTTAGAAGAGGAGAGTGTGGGTTTTGCTGGGAAGAGTGAACAAATGTTTGAGAAGGATATTCTGTGGTCCTTTTGTAGGAATATGAAACAATTCGTTTTCTGTTTTTGCTTTCTGTAATGCTGTTAAGTGAGACAATTTCAAGACAAGTTCAGGGAATTTTATATCAATTTGGGTAGGCCTATATTTTAAATGACTGAAATTTTACTTTGGGGTATTTTTTAGTGCAGTTTCAAGGCATCAGTATAAGCCCTTCATGACCACTTACATAAGCAAAATGAAAACATTTAAATTGGCTAATCTCAACTGGTATCTGCGTTTATAAGCACTGCTTTTGGCAAATGCTTTGCTTCCATTTTTCCACTTGCCTCAAGTGATGGAATGTTTCACTTCATAAACATTTTGCTAAAATTTAAAAGTCAAATGTCAGAGGATTTTATATCACTTTAAGCCAGAAGGTGTAATGTCAGAATTTTATGTCAGTAAAGACATAGGACTCCCTATTATGCATTAAGGACACACAAGGACACCCTATTATGCATGTCCATTTGACATCCATGTTGTCAAAAGCAGAGTTTATGATGGCTAACATCAGTTGGAATAAGACTTTATAAATGCTTATGTGCTTATGTCTGTTGTTATAAAGGACTTATGCTGAAGTCTTGTAACTGTGCTAAGGAAGGCCTAAAGTAAAGAGCTGTAACTGCATGTAACTAGCAACTAGCCCATTAGCTGTTGCGCTAAATATGCTAAACCTACTCTTTTATTCTATTTGGACAAGGGGTATTAATTTGTCCCTAATGGAGAGAACTTGGTTGAACACCAGTGGATGGCTTGGGTTTCAGGAAACTGAAGTGATTCACACAACAGCTGTTGTGTGTCATCACACAACAACAACAAAAAGTTCTAGAACCAGTTATATGGTGCCATTTTGGATTGTCTACTAACTGCATGGTTTAACTGACATCCATGGCAGGATTCTCCTAAAACAGGGACAAAGTGAAATAACCCCTACCTTTTTTTTTCTGTGTGCTAACATTTAGTACGTAAGGCTAACACTGCAATCTTTTCTTCATGTAACATCATGAGTAGATGGCGTGCTCTCACCCTTCCTGAAACTTCATGTGAGCGCACTCCTGTGAAAAGAGAATAGAGTAACAAAGAAAGAGAGAGAGAGAGAGCGAGAGAGAGAGAGAAGCAAGGGAGGTGGGAGAGGAGTAGTGTAAGAGGTAACCTTGAGTCAGGATGTTTTTTTTTTCTCATTTTTAGTTATACAACTCCCATGCTCAGAATGCATGCGGCACTGCTAGCGGTAGCTGCAGCCGTGACAGCAGTGGTGTTGTAATCATGCTGCATACATATTAAAGCAAAGCCCTGGCGGGACTGAATAAGCTCTCTCTTTTGATCACAGCACAATGCACTCCTGTCGACTCCTAAAGCGGAGTTTTGTCCCCAGTCAGACCACAATGGTGCAATTAAGGTATTGGCCCCCTCTGCCCGCCTCATGCACGGTAACAAACCTCAGCCTTTGAACTGCGATGAGATTGGATGTACTTTTCTCTTTAGGTTCTTCTCCATCCAATTATAAAACTCTATAGCCTCTTTAGCTCCCCCCCTCTCTCTCCCTCGCTTCTTGGAATTGATCAAGTTCTCATTGTTGACCTTTGAAGTACTTCCCTATATGCGTCTTCCTCTGTGGCCAGTCCCTTAGTGTTTCAGTAACTGGTTGTCTGTTTTTCTCTCCCCTCTCTCCCCACCCCTCTCTCTCTCTCTCTCTCTCTCTCTCTCTCTTTCTCTGTTGTCTGCTGTCCCCTCATTCAGACAATGCTTAAAGACGATTCTCTACTCCTCATACCAAATGTGCTCAAGGTGTTCCTGGAGAATGGACAAATCAAGTCGTTTACATTTGACAGCCGGACCACGGTTAGGGTAAGGCTACATATGTGCATGTGTTTGCATTTGTGTGTGTGTGTGTGTGTGTGTCCATTTAATCTGTGAACTAAAATTGTTCATATTCAGTTTTATAACCTCAATGAACTTCCAAAAGTTTTAGTATTAAGATCTCATAATAATACACTTCGATTTGATGTAGAACAGCATAAGAATATAAATTTCAAACCTTCAGGTTCTGTTCAGGCAATTGCTTCCCAAAATGTTATCAAATCAGTGGTGGACAAGATGAAATTACCCAACGGATCCGCCTGATAGCTTATCATGTTATTTTTACTCTAAATATCCTTTCTAACGACTGGAGTAATCTTTCTCAAAGTAGCCTAATACTGAAACCTATTATCTGATACAGCAGTGTACATCCCTTTTTTTCTGATGGAAGCACGATATTCCTCATGGAAAATGAGAGCGAGTGGGAGAAAAAGAAACTCCCTTTGTAAAATGAGCCTGAACTTGGTGCTTGAGGTGATTTTCTTTCTGTCACTGCAGCAGTTCTCCATGCAGAACCATTAAGCAAAGCAATTTACCTTTATATTTAAAAGGATGCAGATCTTATTTTTTTCTCTCTCTCTCTCTCTCTCTCCCTGTGGCGTCACGTCTGCGAAGTGGCCATTAGTATCCAGTGGCTGGACAGTACAGGCATATCCCAGAGTGCTCATTAGGTGACATAATTTGATTAAAAAAGAGAAATGTTCCCTCTCCTCTTGTACGGTAATGGAGAGAAGGCGGCCTTATCTTAATGTCTACTTGATTAAATATGATTCCAATTGAAAAAAAGAAAGAAAGAACGAAATGCAAATCAGGGGCACGCCATACATACGTACAAGGCTAGCACTACTTTAGAGCTACATGGATGTTCTCTCTATGTCAATGAAAGCGGTCCACACAGAGTGGGTGTTGAACAGTGACTTTGAGGACATTGGATTTGAAGACTCAGCGGTGTTGGGTGACCTTTGGGGCTGTAGTAGGTTCTAGCTATCTGCAATCCCCTTCTTGCCTGAATTAATTAGGATAATGCTTGATAAGCCAACGAACACGAGCTGTAAACAAAGACAAATTAGTCTATTAGCGATGCTATTTACCATGCATACCACAACCTGGGAGTGCACATATGTGCATGTGTGTTTGTGAGATTTTTTTTTTCTTTTTGCTTTGCCAGTTTGGATTAATAATTTTTTTTCTCTTGTAATCTTTCCATAACAGCATGTGTACGAGATGGTGTTTCATCATTTCCATAAATCTTTGGTCAATATTTCCAGAGAAGATTATCTGTATCACAGTGTCAGATGGGAGTCGGGACACAACAGTCACGTGGCTCCTCGCGAGCTACCCTGCCCTCGGGGGAATTCCATTTCCGTTTCGCATTTTCACCTTCCCATCAAGGGATCTGCTCTGATCAAATAACACTACAAACAGGTCAATGCATATTGACAGGCCCCCATATGAGGCTTCACCTATTGGGCAACACTTACATGATGTGGGAGTTCAGTCACCACGCTGCCCTTGACTAATGCATGTGTGTCCATGTACGTGCATGTTTGGTGCCTGTGTGTGGCTATACATGACACTCTTTATTAACATTTGTTGACCTTTACCTGAGCTGAAGCCAGGAGCCTGAGGAGCGCCCCCTAGAGGCCCAAGAGCCAGAGTAGTTACAATTCATTAATCCCATTGATTTCCTCACTACATGGGGGGGAAAAGTAAATGTCATCCCTGTTTGCTCTGTGTGAGAACATCGCTATTGGTACATGCTAGAATGCAGACAATAACTGCATCTTACAGCAGAACAATACTAGAATGTGCCTTGACCTACTTGCTGGATGCAAAGATTGAACTGGGGTCCAGGTCTTTTTTGTCAATGAGGAAGAAAAGAAAAAGAGGAAGAAGAAGAAGAAGAACGAAGAAAAAGATAAGAAGAATAGTTAAAAGAAACTGAAGCATACATTTTTCTTTCATGTGTGTGTTCCTGGTTTAGGACGTGATATCATCCCTGCAGGACCGCCTGTCTCTGCGCTACATCGAGCATTTCGCACTGGTTCTGGAGTCCGGAGGATTGGACCAGAACCAGAGGTTGCACCTGTTACAGGAGCACCAGCCGCTGTCTCACGTAGGATACCACCTCCTCGTTCTTCTCCTCCTTCTCATCCTCCCCTCTCTTTCTCTCTCCCTCTCCATTTCTCTCAAATGATGCTTTATTGGAATGAATGAGCCCACTGATGAATGTTTCTCTCTTCTATAAATGTTCCTCACTTCCTACCTGCCTGTCATATAGACTAGATAGACTGTCTGCTTTCTACACATGCTCTCTCTCCCTTTCCTCTCTTCATTTTTATTTCCTCCCTCTCTCTCCTCTCCTCCCCACGGTCTCTTCCTCAACCCCCCACCCCACTGTATGACAGATCACTGTATAGAAACCTCTGGTCAGTTGTCTGAAACCCTCCAAGCAACTGTCTGCAGACTGATTTAATATTCTGAGGCCGAACACCCTGCAGCGTGTGAAGCATTAATCCAATTTACGGCCGAGAGAAAGAAACCTGTATGTGGCCAACCTGTAAGGTCAGGGCCACAATTACAGGGCCGAGGGCCTTAAGCCTCAACATCACTGACAGTGTGAATGCAAGCCAAGATAAATCCTGGCATTTGTCCTCTCACATTGACTATAGCTGGAGCTGCTTACGTTTTCTTTAATATAAAGAGAGTAAATATGCCACATTCAGACAGGGTTATTTTATTTGCCTGTGAAAGGTATAATGTAATTTATAGTAATGTAATAATATATAATTACCAGTCTCCATAAGACTGCCATTTAGCATCAGCGCGTTTTTTACATGCTATGGCATAATTGCAGGAATATATGTTTGCAATAATGGTACTTATTCATAAATGGAGAATAGAATGAGGCTAACACACACACCAGAATCATATTCCCAAATCTCGAATAAACTGGAATAAAGACACCTGACCTTTGACCTGTCAGCTAATGCCACTGCTGTCATTGCTGTTCCCTCAGGTTGTGCACAGGACCTACTTCCAGGGCATGAGGTGTCTTTTCCGCATATGTTTCTTTCCAAAAGACCCCGCAGACTTACTAAGGAGAGACCCGGCTGCCTTCGAGTACCTCTATATACAGGTACTCTGGTCTAGGAGACCGATGCCCTCACATTTTGGGGGCAGAAAAAAAAAAGAGCAAGATGAGCTGAAGGAGACTCATTTACACCAGAGGCGAAGGGACCAGATCTGACAACAAAATGTGTGATGTGCTGAATGCCTTAGAGCCAGCTCCCAGTTATCTGACATATCTTCGGCGCCAGCCATCTAGCTGTCAGGGTGACATAAATGCTGATGATGTGACATATTTCAAGGCTAGCTTTATAGTGCATTACTTACAGCCTTGACCAGACAGCATAATGCCATAATGTGGTGTACCAGGAGGAATACGCTAAAGCTTGTCATTATGACAAGCTGGCATTTGAAATGGGTGAAAACTAAAAAAAAAAGAAAAACTAAATACCCAAAATAGTAGACAAGCTATAAAGGTCAATAATACAGCTGCTTTGATGTAGAGGTGCTCTGCTAAAAGAAATACCCGGTTCATTTCCATAGATAGATAGATGCATGCTATGTATCATTGTTGTTAAGACTGCCATCATGTAATTTATGAAAACAATCGCCTTTTAAACATTACGTCTTCTCCCGCCCTTACAGAGTCGCAATGACGTCATCAAAGAGCGCTATGGCATGGACTGGAAGTCAGAGGTTACACTGAGACTGGCGGCTCTCCACATTTACATCACAGTTTCCACAGCGAGGCCCAATCAGAAGATCTCCCTAAAACATGTTGAGTATGTACATATCCATTCCTCCTAGTACCATTGGGGTTATTTTTATTCAACAACCCTGTGGGTGTCTGCACATAGAGTATTTTGCATACAAATGCAGTAAAGAGAAAAGAGAAACAGAATGCATAACAATGCATGATTTTAAAATCAAGTCTTATGGATATGGACGAAAATAAAACCCTGTTGTGTTGAAATTTCAAAAAATAGTACAATACCAGCAATTGAAACTGAAGCAATGAAGTTGTATTCTTTTTACCCCAATAGACTGCTGAATGTACATCACTACTAAAAAAAGGAGTATGCTTCTAAAAAGCAAAAGCTACTGCAGACTGATTGTGTTCGTCTCCTCTCTGCAGGAAAGAATGGGGTCTTGAGCCTTTCCTCCCTCTCACCCTTCTCCCGACAGTCAAGGAGAAGAATGTCTGCAAGACTCTCTCCCAGCTCCTAAAGACCTATCAGCATCCTCCCCCAGCTGGCAACAAGGTGCGTTCCCAGGGCAACCACACGAGAGCTGTTATCAGCCACACTGCCGCTAGAGACAATATTTTGATTGCTCACAGCCTTACATCATGAGAGAAGGTGTCAGGGAATGAACGTGAAATCAATTAAGAAAGTGCTGAAGGGGAGGGAAGAAAATCACCTACAGCGCCATCCGCAAATATTGGCATCCCTCGAAAAGATGACTATAAAGTGGAATAAATAAATAATCTTTCAGGGGATTTATATTAGTCTCACAATGAAAATGATAGAGTATAATCACACCTCAGAGAAAGACGTTTATCTGCAGAAAGTTGCTGGCACCCCTAGAAAACATCATATATCATACCACATATCACATATCAACATAAATAATAATGCGACTGAAATGTTTTTAATTGATATTTAAATTAAGCATTCCACAATGGTTGTCTCAGTCCCCTGATCTTAGCAGTATTGTAAACCAATGGGTTGAGCTATAGAGGTGTATCCACAAGAGAGGACATAGAAATATGGACAACCTGGAGAGATTCTGTGAGGAGGGTCTCAAATCCATGAATCCATCCATCTGAACTCAAATTATTATTGACAAAGGGGAAATTTACAATGTCAATGTATGAAACCCAGGGGTGCCAGTAATTGTGGCATGGGTTTTTGGTAAAAAATATATATATTTTATTTCTTAAAAACAAAATGTTCTTTATCAGAAGATCAAGATTTTATTTTTCCTCAATGTCTTCATTGTTTGGTTAAGGAAAATGACTTATAGGTGATTACTTAAACAGGCTTTAGATTTGTTTTCAGCCAACTTTACCTGGGTTGCCAGTAATTGTAGAGGGTGCTGCATCTAGCAATAAACATGCACAGGCAAGCCAAGCCACACAGGCCTTTTTTGATGCAACCATGCAAGTACTGGCAATTAGCAAGTGTGGCTGGTCTTATCGCCTTAGAGAGTGGAGAGTTTGCTAACCTTCCTCTCTAATTAGAGAGGTGAAACTAGCAGGCGAGGGGAATCACCAGGGCTACATGCTTGAACTAAAACATGTCATTAGCAGGGAGTCATCAGCACAAAATGAATCATCCAAGACCAAAACAAAAGCAAATTATTTTAAATGAAGGCAACCCTCTGGCTGCCTAGAGGGAGAAATGTTGGTTTTGTGATTAATGACACACAACAAATTAGGAGGGCCTGTAATTTGAAACATGTCTAATTACTCACAAGCCTACAAAAAAAAATCAGGAGGGAGGACATTTTAGATATTGATGAAGCTACAAGCTCCAGTGCTTTGATTTGTCATTAAAGGACTCGTAATTGTTGGGGTGGTGCTCACCTTTGACTTGACGATGAGGCCTATTGTGGAAAATGTTAGTCATTTATTCCCTCTGATTGAAATGGATTTTTGTTGGCAGGGTATTTTTGTTGGTGGTCAATGGTCATTATTTCCCCAAGAAATTCTGTAAGAATCTGTAAGAAATGCAGCCAAAAATATGGCATGGCTACCTTTTCCACATATTTCTGCATTAGTTATACAGTGTTGATTAAAGTTTGTTTAACAACCTACTTCATCATATTAAGTGACAACATTATTTTAATGAAGGCATATTAATAGATGTCTTTAATTTACTGTGTAAATGGATGAATAGTATAATTGGAGTTATATAAAAGTGAAATCAAACATGATGTAATAACTTTAAATATTTGTGTTTTATGGTTAATGGACTTAGACAACAGTGCCCCCTGCTGAGCTCCCTTGAAAAATGTGTGCACCCAATACCCTCAAATACCACCTCCACCTCCGACTATTCCTCCCCCTTCACCTTGTCATCTCTGTTTTTCTCACCCAGGTTCCCCCACTCCAGGGCAAGCTGCAGTACATGCGCGTCCTGAACGACCTTCCACCTTTCGGAGGCCTGCTTTTCCACACCGTTGGGCTGGTAATATGACTCATAAAAGCTGCACACACCTCCCCGGGTTGCTCTACGAAGCTCACATATATACAGGCAGGCCTTAGGTGACTGACCAGAGGGATATCATGAGGTCCAAAAGGGCTTGGGTGTTGATATGAACTAAAATATTTTTAAGGCAGAAGCCCTGGACATGGTCCTTGGAATGTGTGAAGCCATAGACTGTGTAGAGGTTGAGATTTTTCATGAGGCTAAAAGTGAGGCACATGCAGAGTGTAAAATTATGTAATATCAATTGTCACACAGATAAGTCACACAGAAAAGCCAGTAACGTCTGTGTCCCAATAAAATAATTAAAAAAAAAAGAAACATCTTCTGCTGGACAGAATTGAAAGAATTCAGTCAAGATTACTTACCTTTCCAAAAGCTGTTTCTTTTTGCAGCATTATGTGCATTCTGCCCTTTGCAGGATGAAAAACACTCCGCCACCACCCTACTGGTGGGACCGCGCCACGGGATCAGTCATGTCATCGACCTGAAGAACAACCTGACCACGGTTCTGGCAGAGTTCAGCCGGGTGGCAAAAGTCCAGTTGTTCCGAGAACACCAAGGAGTGGCAAGAGTGGAGGTCACCATTCTGGAAGCGAAGGTGAGACATCAATTACTCTCCATTTTAGGATATTTGACATGGTTATGTGAAGCGAGTCATTACATAGCAGCTCTACAGAGATTAGTACCCAAGTGGTAGGAAATACAAGCACGCATAAACCTCTCCCTGGTGTGTAGTGTAACAGAACTAAAACATTATCCTCCAGACGACATTGAATTTGTGCTTATCCTTCCCCCAAGCGGAAGCAAATCATCATCCTTTTAAACTGAAAGCGAACACACGTTTGTGCTAAATCTGACCAAATACAGCGGGATAGCATAGATATCAGCTTTACCCAGACTGTTTCCAATTAGCACCTGACAGAACGTTTCCTTCCCCTTACTCTTAGCCTCTGGTGTTGCTGATGGAGTGGCCTGATGCTTCGAATTTTGCCTGTCTCATCTCTGGCTACTACAAGCTCTATGTGGACCCCAAAAGGACTGTCTACTACAGGACACCTGGTCAGTCTCATATGATCAAGGCAGGTATGTTAGTTGTCACCCCCTTGGTTTTGTGTGGTCAGCAGGTCCAAGAAAACCTTGTGTGAATTTCAAACAGTACTTTGATTGTGTGATTTATGCCTTTTTCTAACACTGTGAAACATGCTGCTTAACTAAACTAAAAGCCTCATGTCTTTTCATCACATTCGTCTACTGACTGCCTGCCTTTAATACAACAACATTTAGTCTCAGGTTCTTGCAATATATCATCAAAGCTGGCTGTATTGTTTGAAAATATCATCACTTTGTATCATTAATGGCATTTAATATGCATTTAATGTATTATTGTAACTAACTAACATAACTTACAGCTGACATCTGACATGCTTTTCAATTAGTCCATGGGCCAGGGCAGAAGTTGGTATCACCAAAGGTGGCAAAATCTATCAATGATTTTTGTAATCCTCTATGT
>JASCQY010000072.1:5985300-6001431 GCA_030264315.1 Sardinella tawilis | reverse complement strand
ACACACACACACACACACACACACACACACACACACACACACACACACACACACACACACACACACACACAGGTCAGGAAAAACTGCACAGAGACAGGTAATGTAGCCAAAACCAACCTCAGCAAAGATCCAGTTTCAAAGATGTGCAACTCACTCTTTTTCACTAAACCACATTATTGTTTTCACTTTGTCATAAAGATGTTTAAAAGTAATGATATATCAACAGTGTTTTTGAGTCTCACATAGTGTAGTAAAGAACCTTTTTATGAAAGAGTGAATAGGATGTTGGGTGTAAGAGTAAGCTTTGTGACTTCCAAAGCCTGCCAAATTATATTAAAAAAAATTATAAACAAACATAAAACAATAGATTCCATTTGACACCTTCTCACCTTGATGTGTAAATGCATTGTGATGATAATTCCACATTCATTAAAATTTCTGATCCTAGGTTACTAGAGACATATTAATTTACCCAGTGATATATATTACGTAATATATATAGTATTCACGAGTGTTCACAACATACATAATTGAGAGATTCCAATCCCCCAAAAGAAACAAAACACTTTTGATTTACCCATTTCTATACTGTTTGAATCATGCATTTCAGGTTGTATTGAGGATACACACAAAAAAGTAGTTTTCTATGTATTTTAATAAACCCAACACTTGTTTTCTGTCTGAAAAGTTTCTTTGACTCCTGATGAGAACATTTTTCTAAGCTTAAGACGAGTTGCTTCCTGACCCAAATTTGGATACTAATCATTTGTCTATGTTACCTTTTGAGAAAAGATCACCAAAGTCCATCATTCCATGTTTTGTTTGTTTCCCATTGCAGTGTTGTCTTGCATGTCCTCCCTGTGTTATCTTCTTATTTCAGATGTACAAACTAGAAAATATGGTACCCACTTGTACCAGGATGTTTGTTCTATTTGAAGGCTGAATACGCACACACAAGACACAATGAGAAAAACACAGACAGACAGACAGACACACACACACACACACACACACTCACACACACACAGCAAAATAGGTGAGACATGTCTCCTCTTATTGCAGAGGAACCTCTGCTGTGACTGTAATACAATTGAACTTGTATATAGTTGTAAGATAAACTGGGATATTTGTGAAGATGGAAAAAAAAAACTTTTAAAATATTCAGCCCAAACAGTGTGAAGATTTGTCCAAATTCTTCACAGTTTTGTAAATCAGATATCACGTCTGTATCTTATTTATAGTAGTAATTTATCATAGAGATAAACAGTGAAAAAATATATTTTAAAGAATACATATATAACAATATCTATAAAAGCATGGGACATGTTTATTTTTATAATATATTTACATTATGTTTATCTCCTCAGTCCAATTTCTCTTTCTTTTTGACATTTACAAAACTGTGGATTTGTCTGTGTTCATCAATGTGGATCTTTCACAATCTAATCCATTGTTTATGTATCTACATTGTTTATACTTTAATTTGATTCAATGTCTATGACTTTGTCTTCACTGTAGTCCTGTGTGCAACGTCATGTTTAAAAGCAATAAAGTACTGAAAGTAATGCCATTTCCGGTTCAGACTTAAAAGCCACTTCATTGACATGGGTGGTGTTTTTCATCACAAACATGTCTTCACAACATGCTAACTCACAACTAACACACATTTGTTGCAGCTGTTACAGACAAGCTTACATATGTATGAATGTGCAAACATACATCTACTGTTCATTTAAAGAGAAAGAAAAACAAAGATGACGACCATCGGCCCCTGCAAGATTTGATTTAAAACTACAAGATTTAAAACTACATTGCATTAACGGTTTGCATTCAAGAATACAAAGCAAGATTACCCTTTTTTTGGGGTGAAAATGGTAAGTCAAGTTGAATTGAGCTCAAACCAATTCGAAGCATTGACCTACAAGCCTCTATGGCCACAATTTGACATCCTTCAGAACAGATCATCCAACCAACTTCCTGTTGTTCTAGTATTAGTTTTATCCCAGTCCCCACTACGCCCTGGACCCTCAAAGACCCTCAGAATGAGCATTAACTGACTTCATGATTGGCTGATCCATGCCAGTTAAAGCAATAGTCAGGAGTCAATCAACCTATAGCCCTTTTTGTTTAAGGTTGGTGAGTGCTGTCGGTAGTGATAAGAATGAGGTAATTTGGTACAGCTTCGACCGAATAACGGAACGGTAGCAAGCCTAACTAATGAGCGCAAGACAACTTTGATTCAGTTTCATCTGTTTCCTCAGTGCCTTTTAGTTAGCATTAGCTGTTGATTTGCTAATTCAATTCAGTCTACGTTACATCAAATTGTCCCATTCTTATTCCCACTGACAACACTTGCCAACTTCAAACAACAAGGGCCATCTATGGGTTGACTCCACATCACATATTTGAGTGTTCAGGGCGTAGAGGTAGGGCAGACACATAGGATTCAGCAATTCCATCACACATAGGCCAACAGATAAGATGGGCGAGAAATGAGTAAAAATGTCTCACCTTGAGATCTTTCTCCTGACATGTCAAGCATCACATCTCACGTATGGGAGCTCAAATCTAGACTGACAGGAGAGAAAAGAAAAGACGAGAATTAAACAAAGGTTTATTTGAGGACACAGTAGCTCTTTGTGCTATGGACAGTAAAGCCAACGGGAGCCATATTCCCCACTCACTGCCGGCCCCTTATTGATTTTGACTTGTAACTATACTGCTTCCTCAAGTCTGTGTTTGTCAATGCTGGAGTCTGAACAAAGCTCACTGACCCCTGTAAATGCTCAGAGCCCCAAAGCTCTCGGAGAAAATTGCCTGTGTGAGGAAGTCAGGCTGACTCCAGGCTAGGCTATTACCCTCTGTATAATGAAGACATTAATGGAGGCAGCCTTTGAAACTGTTGGCACGTAAAAGAATCCCTTGCATGTCTACGAGATTTAAGTTAATTCAGGATTCGGCTTAACAGGGTGTGTGTCTGGGCCTTCAAAGCAGTAAAGTTTACAAAATAAAAGTTTTGTCTGTAGGCTATAGACAATGACACAAAAGTTAAGAAAAGGAACACAGAGGGATTGGAATGTGCTCTGTGCTGAATGAACCAACATCAGTGCAGTTACAGTTATGGCCTGACTTCCAAAAGCATTGTGATGATACAGCCGTCACTGCTTATTACCAATAAGTGCGCTGCACTTCCAAGAAGTGACTATTGGTCTAATCTCCCTGGGCCGATAGTTGACACTTTTGTGAGAATTTCAAGGCCTTATATAGGAGTCTGGTATTACAGTTTTGGACAACCGAGACTCAGATGAAGTAATCTTTCTCTCTACTGCTACACTAGATCAAAACAAAATATAGCACATCTGGCCTTTGTTATACTGAGACTGAACTGTCTAAACTGAAATCATTGCATGGTGTGTCATAAAGGAAAACGGGATTACAACAGGTTAGAGGGAAGGGGAGTTGAGTCATCTCTCAGAGAAGGCTCTTTTGGTCTCCACACGCTGAGCCCAAATGAAGCAGTTTCAGGGGTGAGTGCAAAGACATACAGTACAGTACCACTAAAAAGTTTGGACACCTTCCCTAATTTAGTGGATTTTTTAAATTTCATTTCCTATGTTCTAAATTCATACTGAAGACATCCAAGCTATAAAGGAACACATGGAATTCTGTAGTAAACGGGATAATGCTAAACAAACCATATGAATCACCACAAACCAAACTGAGTTGGCCTAGAGGGTGAAAACAAAGGAGCCAACAAGTACTCAACACCTTTGGAAACTCTTCCATGACTTGGAAAATCATTCCTGGTGACTTCCTCATTTAGCTGATTTAGAGAATGACAAGAGTACGCAAAAGCTTCCTTCAATGCAAAAGGTAGTTAGCTTGAATAATATAAAATAAACATTCTGGTTAAACAGTTTTTGTATAACATATTTTCCATTCCAGTTTGGATGATTTCTGTATTAATCAACAATATAAAAACGTTTAAATAAAGAAAAAAAACATTGAATTAGAAGGTGTGTCCAAACTTTTGACCATCAAATTGTTTTCTATAAGCCACAAGAGAAAATGACAACAAAGATTACAAGAGTGCAGTTGTTTTTTATTTTTATTTTAAATAACTCTAATTTAGTATGCCTTGCCTGGCCTACACACGCTTCCCCGCATACACACCAATAAAAAAATATAAAGAGAAATTAAAGTGCTCTTATTTTTTTGTTTACTAAGATATACACAATCTTTTTGGAGCAAAAATGTTACTTTACATAGTACATCAGACACTCTTTCTTTAAAAAAAAAGAAAAGAAAAAAAAAAAAAACATAAATTGATTGATTTGTTTACTGTACTCAGTGCATGTAAAAAAAAGAACACATGTAAGGCCTGACTGAGAGTTCCAGAACGGTTGGCAATGCGTGCAAGTCCATCCACTTATGTGGGTGTTAACCTATGAGTGCATACAACAGTCTCTGTTTCACACACACACACACACACACACACACACACACACACACGCACACGCACAGACACACACACACATACAAACAGACATATCTAATAACAGCGGCAGGCCAGGGGTATCCATGACTAGCTCATGGGTGTCGACGAAGTTATGTTGACACACTGAGTCAAGTTAAAACACCACCATATTATTACAGAATTCTTTTAAAAAACGTTGCGTTGTCATGACACAATAAGGAGTGAAGGCCTGCTGCAGTGTGGACGAGCCAACGTACAACCACAAATCTACACTTCTCTGTTTTTGAGCTTTTAGCCACAACATACATTACGAGTTTAGAGTTAAGAGAGAGGCCGGTGCTCGAGTCCACTACAGGAGTGGATGCAAATGTGTCCACAGTCACACATGCACACACATAAGCACATGTTCCATGTACATGTGTATGAGGTGACTGAAAACAAAATCACAAACCACAAACCTGCCCACACTGATATTTTGACATGATTGAGTTGATTGGCGTGAAAAAGAACAACAGATAAAAGTTTGTTTCGTTTCATTTTTTTTTTTTTTTTTCATTTTTTCTTCTGAACATACTAAACGGTAAAAAAATACATAGTGCCTGTCGCCTCGGTGCCCCAGCGTCTGTGCACTACACAGCACTAACAGGTGAAGTTGCTGATGGAGAACCCAGCTACTCAGAGAAGAGAGAGAGGTACTCTGGGCACCACTTCCAGATGATGGAGTGTCCGCTTGCAGCGCTTCAGCAAAGTGGATATAAAAATAGAGACATTTGAGACCCTGAATGTCAATCTGCTTTTGTAGTCTTGTAGTTTCTGCCATGATGTGGAGAAATAAAAAAACGGACAAAAGTTCTCCTGTCTTGTCAACTGTGCAACTCAAAATATTTATTTTGTCATATCTCTAGCTAATTTATTTTTTGAAGACCTATTCCTCTGAAGGGGCGTAACAAACGGTGTAGAACTGAATGAAGTAAAGCAAAATAAAATAAAATAAAATAAAATTGAATTAAAACATGGACTGCTGCTGATTAGAGTGTTACTGCCGTTAGACGTCTAAATGCTCCGATCACAATCCTGGTGTGCGTAACAGCTCACCTGTGGCACCAGGGTGAAGAAGTGTAAGTGTGTGTGTGTGTGTGTGTGCGTGACTTGTGTAAACGTGTGTGTGTGTGTGTGTGTGTGTGTGTTTGTTTGTGTCTTATATGTCTACATCAACGTCTCTTTGTGATGCCTCATTATGTGTTGGTTCTTTTCCGAGGGCCGTCGGAAGCCCTTGGTGCAGTAGTCGCAGCGGTGCGGGTAGTCCTTGGTGTGGATGGATATGACGTGGCGCTTGAAGCCTGAAGCGTCCGTGGTGTTGTACTCGCAGTACTGGCACTGGTAGACCTTGCGCCCGCTGTGCGTTTTCATGTGCTTCTTCAGCTCCGTCTGCTGCCGAAAGCCGCGCTTGCAGCGTTTGCACTTGAACGGCAGTTCCTTGGTGTGCACCGACAGGATGTGGCGGCTCAGCGTGAACGGGTCCGACGTCTTGAAGTCGCAGTGCCGGCACTGGTGCACGCGGTTGCCCTTGTGCGTCTCCGAGTGCTTCTTGAGCTCGCTGGGCCGGTGGAAGCCCTTCTCGCATACCTCGCACTTGTGCGGAAAGTCCTTGGTGTGCACTGAGATGACGTGGCGCTTCAGGTCGCTCGAGTTGGTGCTCTTGTGCTCGCAGTGCGGGCACTGGTGCGTCTTGTGGCCCTGGAGCGCCTCGGCGTGCCGCTGCAGCTCCTTGTCGTCGGCGAACGCCTGCGGGCAGTGCGTGCACTTGTACGGCAGCTCCGAGCCGTGCTTGCTCTTGACGTGCGTCTTCAGGTTGGACTGGTCGGCGCAGCGGAACGGGCAGTGCGCGCACTGGAAGGGCTTCTCGCCCGTGTGCGTCCGCATGTGCTTCTTGAGCTCGGACGGGTGCCGGAAGCCCTTGGCGCACTCCACGCACACGTGGGCGAAGTTGCGGCTGTGCACGGCCAGCAGGTGGCGGTTGAGCAGGCCCTGCTCCGCCGTCTCGTACTCGCAGTACTTGCACTGGTGCATCTTGGGCTCTTCCTTGTCGCGCAGGATGAGCATGTTTGAGCCCAGCGGGCTGGTCGCCTCGTGGTAGCGCCGCGTGTACTCGCTGTATTCCGGCGCCCGCTCCCTTTCCCGCTCCCGTTCCCGGTCGTTCTTGACGCTGGAGCTGAGCTTGTGGCCTTCCAGGTGGTTGTGGAAGCTGGCCTTCTTGTTGGTGGTGAAGTCGCAGTCGGTGCACTGGAACTTCTTTTTCAGCATGTGGTCCGGGTGGTTCTTCATGTGGCGCTTGAGGAAGCCCCGCGTGCGGAACTTCTTGCCGCAGATATGACAGGGGTAGACCGTCAGGGGCTGCCCGTCGGGACCGATGATCACCGCTGGAGAGGGACAGGTTTGAAAGAGGGGGTGGAGAAAACGCACACATATATGAGCCATCAGACTATTTTTCACAAGCATTCACTAATGCCAACATTGAACATTAGACCATAAACAATTGTAATAACAATATAATACAATGTACAATATTAACATACAATATACAAGTAATAATAACAATACAAAGAAGTGTGTTTTTTACCTCAATTCTAAAATGAACTGTAACAAAATGAGCCTTCTGACTCATATTTCAGTGCAACATTGTTACAACATTGCACATTCCTGCCATGACTGAAATGCCTATACAGTATATGATACTCACCGGTCTGGCACTGCCGAGCATCTCCCTTTTTCTTCTTTTTGACCTTCTGTTTGAGCACGCGGCTGGTGCTGATGCTGTCGCTGATCTGCAGGTATGGCGTCACCGTGCCGGGCTTCCCTTCAAGACGACCCTCCACGTTATTACCTGAACCGAGAAAGATCTTTGAGTATTTGTTGCAGGACAACGAACAATACTAGACTACTGCAATACAGACTTTTCCGTAAGCACATTTTCCGTAAAATGCCCATCTGTGTGTGTGTGTGTGTGTGTCTATGTATACAGACTAATAAGCACATTTTCCCCAAAGTGCCTATCTATGTGTGTGTACCATTTAAACATCTCAGGTCACACGGGCTCTCTCGATGCACACTACTTTTCCAGCACTACTATACTCCTAAAAACAAAACACTCTTGGGCATGTGGTCAATTCACCACTAAATTTCTAAATGACTCCAGACCTGTGTCGTTTTCTTGAAGCGGACGCGAGTCGCCTTCCTAAGTCCCGCCACCAACACATAGGGACAGAGGACACAAGCCAGCTGAAGAGACCACTGTCTCACCGTAAGCGGCCGCCCAGGCCACAGGAACCAGGGTTTTGTTGGTGGGGGGGGCCTCGTCTAGCTGTGCCTCCTGGATGGCAGAGGCCGCCTCCTCCTCCCCAACGATCACCTCCATGTAGACCTGGTCTGCCACCTCTGTGCAATCTGCAGGGGAGAGAGACGGAGAGGGCTATGGTGAATAGAGTTGGGACCCAAAAATAGAAAGATTAGAAAATTTCCACATAAGAACTAATAAGAGAATGCTGCATGGCGCCTGGCACTCAGCTTCTTTTCCAGAAACTAGACGGGCTACATGGGCTATCTACAAGTGAATACATTGTGCAGTGAACAATATGTTTTGAAGCACACCTTTTCTTTTTTTCACTAAACATATGTCCACTAATTTTTTTTTTTTTTTTTTTTTAATGGAACTGAGGGCTTCTTTACACACATCTTAGATATTTTGATAAACGGATATTTTTTTATCATTTTTTTTTTTCAATTCACATTTACACATATCCAGTGGAATCCAGAAAATACAGCGTTTTCAAACATCTCCACTTTGGAGGCCTTTTAAAATGTAAAAAATATCTGTTTGTGGCGGCTAAAACTGTTTACGTGTAAACAAGAGGCCCAAACTGCTAAAAAAAATATCCGTTAATAAAAATATCTGGATATGTGTAAACAAGCCCTAAAAAAGGGAATCCATAAGGACCAGAATGCATAAGCAGAACCAAAACAGGAATCTGAATCAACACAACTGTAGGCGGTTCCACTTGTGGTGACTGACACTCACTCATGTCCTCATCACCCTGGCTACTGTCCTTCACGGTCATGTACACCATCTTCTCCCGTGGCAACCGCGCGGCCACAGCCGGCTCCAGCACTGCATGGCCATTCAGGTCGCTCTCCGTCACCACCTCTGTGCCACCTACACACAAACACACACAAACACACACACACACACACATCATTTTCAGTGATTTACAACCCAAGTCACTGCAAGCTCTGCCCCTAATCCAGATGAGTTTAATGACCTGTCAGCAAGAGTTGTAAACAACATTTCACTTCTTGAAAAGTGCTACACGAATCAAATTCATTATATCTGTTTATATTGTTATTAAAAATCTCATCATCTAAACCCCATACAGAGAGCTGTAGGATGGGAGGGAGGGATATTATTTTTCCCAAAACAAGCACAGACAGCTATTTACTCTCTCATTATTTGAGCAATTATTTTAACAACAACAGAGAGAAAACAAAGAGGGAATTAATGGAAATGGGATGCAGGCGATTTGTTTGTGCACTTGCCTATCTCCACGTCCTCATCAGCCTCGGCCTTGAAAATGTACACCTTGATGACGTCAGAACCATAGCCGTCCTCCTTGGAGTCGCCGTCGTCCTGCGTCATCTCAGTGCTGATCTTCAGGGGCGTGTCGCCGATGTCTAGTTTCTCGCCAACGTCATCCACTACACCACACAAGGCCAATGGAAGAGAATGTGCTACTTATACAAAGCCACTTAAGAGTCCCAAGGAAACAGCCTATTCACTGGCAATCTTCACTGCGAGTGGTTAGGTAAGACTGGTCCTATTGGGTCTACATGGACGAAAATGGGGAGAAAAAGGCTTTGCCATGCCGTCATGGAGGGTTTAAAGGAGAAATTTGGTGTGCAACAAGGACCGAATTGTTAACTGAATGGGGCATAGCGAAATGAAACTGAAAGTCTGTTACTATGCCTCGTTCATTTAATGCTAGCTGCTGGTTCAGTATTTGGTCTATGCTGTATCAAATTTTCTTGTTCTTTTTCACTGATAGCACTTGATTGATTCACACCAAACTTTAAATGTGGACATGAGGTGAGGGGCAGCTGTCAATCATCCGAAGTGGGCTCCTACTAAACTTTACTGAGCGGAACGTCATTTATATTCAATCCTTAGCCCGTCCAGCTGTGACAGTGCAAAGTCAGACCCATATGTGCGATATCCTGATAAATATTTTACACATTAATAAACATCAAACTAGAGTTATGTTAGTGTTGGCTCATTTCCATCTGCAGTTCCTAGGGCAAGTTGACGCACAGTCTGGGTGCCTTTTTTGATATCTAATATTGTGGCACGGCACCTTAGGCTGGCTAAAATCCATTCAGTTCGAGCATTACAAGAAAAAAAGGCTCTGCTTCAGAGCTGCTCACTGGATTCAGATGGATTAGCATTAGGCTATGCCATGTAATAACTTTCAGTTTGTTGAAAATAAAATGTATAATTATGGGTGATATTTCTCTAGCATCCTCTCAAGTAACACATCTCAACAAAGTCGTTTCTCACAATTTTATCCAGTATTAGGGACTGTGTTAGTTCAATGTTCGCACACAAACACCCAGCACTTACATGAGATCATGAGGTAGTCCTCCGATGTGGTTTTCCCATCCTCGTCCGCCTCCGTGTTGATGGTCACCGTGGACGCAGGCACTCCCTTGTGCGCATGGATGACCGTGGCCTCATCGCCCTCTGCCACCATCACCTCCTCCGACACCAGCTCATGCTCCAGGGGACCGCCCACAAACACGCCCACCTGTTCAGCCACACTCACCCCTCCCTCCTCCTCCTCCTCCTCCCCCTCGATCAGGTCAGAGGCTGTCAGTACATGGTGGTGGTGGTGGTGGTGGTGGTGTTGATCTTCATCCTCTCCTTCTACCAGAGTTGTCGCCACCTCTTCCTCCTCCTCTTCCTCGTCCTGCTCCCCTAGGGCCTCCTCGATGGCCACCTCCGCTCCCAACATGGGCTCGTGGGCCATGATGATGCCGGCTGACTCCTCCAGGTCGGACGCCTCCACCACCTCGGCCTCCAGGGCCTGCTCCAGCAGGATGCCCTCGTCGGTCACCACGTCAGACACCAGCACCGCCTCCGGCACCGATACCACAATGTGGTCGCCGTCGATGTGGGCCATGCCCCCCATCCCTGCCATTGGTGGAGAAACAGACACGGGAGATGATTGACAACTGTTTAACACCCAACAAACTCATTAACAAAACAGTACTGCTTTCTTCCCTCTTTTGTTATGTATTTAATTGATATTAGTTACTTAGGTTCGAGTGTATGATGCATTTTAATGTGCTTGTACAACTGTAAGCTACCTTTCACATATGGCAATGAAAAGTGTTACAATACTGACTTGATTCCTTCCGAATGCTTTGGGTAAAATGCGTAAAAATTGCTTGGAATTTCACAACATACTGTACGACGGGGTGGCCAAACTAAGGCATCCCTCTGCTCTGTTTCATGCGGTCCACCAGGAAGTCAAAAAAACACAATTTTATGTAGCCTGTTGTTACATAAATCTAATATTACATATTCATCACACATCATGCTTTCAGTACAGGTGTGACATGTTTGTTAATAACGTCATCAAAAAGCGTAGCATTAGACGGCCTGCGGGTTTTCTGATCTAAAATGCAGTTGCTCTTTCACTTGAAACTGGTTAAAAACTGGCACTCTTCATTTTGCATTGGCCCTTGGCAGCTTAGATTTTCGGTATGCGGCTTGCAAACAGAAAAGTTTGGCCACCCCTGCTGCATCATGACGCTTACTAAATGGGCTCCTTACCAAAGTCCTGCATGATCATTGCGTGGGGCATCTTCAGATCCTGGGAGTGTAGCTCCAGAAGGCCTCCACCCTTGTCCATTGGCTCTAGTTTCACTGAGCTATGGAAAAACAACATGGGAGACACTCACAGTTTTGTGACCTGGCCTAAGTTTCCTAGGAACATGTCTTTTGAATGCTAGATTATTATTACATTTTGATTATTAGACTGGCTATGAGATGGACTGAATGCATACCTTCACATTTGATTTGTGTGTTGGCTGGTTAAGCGCAAGGTGAGTGTCTGGTTCAGCTCTTTCATCAGAGAGCTGTGAACTAAAGAGAAAATAAGCATTATTAAGCAAATTAGACAATCACCCGTAAACAAGAGTGAGAACGGTACACCAGGAAGGCTCACAGCACCGACTTCACCTATTATCCTGCAGCAAAGAACAACAAGCCCAAACAGTCCAGACTACATAATGTACATCACTATGTTCTGGAGCCTGTAATATTTGGGTTAGCATGTATATGTTTCAATTACTCTTATTATGGGGCCAAGCTTTCTACAGTAGACCACAACTCCAGCATGAACAGACCTGAGATACCGTCCACCTCTGCTTTTATACATGCACATAGCATACAATGTAGAAATGCATCTCCGACAACCTAATGCAAATCAATAACTTAACTTGACAGTACAGTGTTATGACACTGGTGTGTTAAAAGGTAAGTTTAAATTCAAACGAAGAGGTAACAGGAATTCCTCTGTGAACAAGGCAGTGATTTGTGGTATGTGGTATCTCAGTATTATGGTGATACAAAGTTATTCCTCAGGAATTCCTCTACCCTACCTACTTTCTTACTCGGAACAAAGTTGCACTTTGCTAATCACTGTTCTCAAAATCATTGTAAGAATGATTAGAAGTGAATAACCAATACATTATGAGGTCAGTGAAAGCTTGCGCCCTAATGGTCAATGATGGAGTGTTGATAAGTCAGATTTTCTCACGGTGTATAGGGAAACTTCCCAAATGACGTAAGCTAAATGGTCCCTCGCGTCACTTCAAATATCCCCTGGAAAAATACAGCCAGCGTGTAGTATGCTAGTCTGAGTTGCTGAAAGCTAAACTTGGGCGGGATGCATACTACCATCAATTGCATAGTTTGCACTGACTTATAAGGTTATTATAGCTGTAAGCTGCCACATGCATCCACGCAGGTCATCCCTGCACCGGTCATGCCAGTTTTTATACCCAGAGCTCTTTGCTGCACACAGCAGTAGAGCATGATGGCCGTCTATTTGGTTGCTGCCAGGGTAGCGTGCAACCACGGTCTCCCGCAGAAGGAAATACCTTTGTGCGTAAAGTAAACAAAGCTTAGCTTAGATTGAAGGCTATTCAAATGTACACGTGGACATTGGCGGCAATAACAACACCTATATATTTGAAGGTACTAGGCTTTCCTGCCATAACTGACAGTTCGCGAGCATCATAGACAAGCAACTCAATGCAGACATCCTGCGACAACAGCCGACATCTTGTCGTCCGCCATTTTAGTTATAGCTATGTGGCTAACTAGCGCTAGCAAGACATTTATTGAGCATTTAATTAGTTGCACATAGTATGCAGAAATGCATCGAGCATATACAGATTTATTTCTGCACCGTGCAGTAAACATCACGTCCTATTCGAAGAGGAAGACACAGTGGCTGTTTGTTTCCTAATAACACGTCGTACGAGCTAGCTAACTAGCTGGCTAGCTAGTAGGAGCATATAAAGGCTAAATTTGCCTAGGCCCGTCTTCGGCTTTGTTGCGTTTCCGACAAGGCCCTAGCAGGCCGAGCGGGCCCGCGCTCAAAATTCACAGCACGGCGTGCGCTGGTGAAAAATATTTTACCTGTTAGTACACTCCTCTTGATGCGTCAATCAATATCTTAGTTTCTTGAATTTTCATCTGTCGTAGTTTTCCTGTATTTTTCCTCTGTATGGCTACTGCGGCCTGTACATTCTGAATCCTCGAACACTTTTCCAGGCCTCGGCCAATCAGGCTGTTCGTTGACAACACAGGAGGGAGGGGGGCAGACAATACGCGCGGCCTCGCTCACTGCTGTCCTGTCTATTTACGTCATTCGCTTGAAAGCTGTAGCGGTTTCTGCTGCCATATGATCGACTTGCAAGCTGGTGCATATGTTAAATATGTAACTAGGCATATCGGTGACTGAATACAGATGATCTAAACTTACGCCCCACCACCTATCCTGCACATGGGCCCAGTGGGAATAACAAAAAGTATTAGTATTATTCAAACTGAATGAATCCCCAAAAGATGCAAAAGGGAAGTTATCATTAAGTTCAGGTGTAGAACCAGAATCGATGTCAGCACATCCCCAAATTTGAATCCTCAATTTTGAATCTTTGTGAAGGAGGGCATTTCACCCCGTCAAAAAATATTACATGACAAAACTGTGACTTGAGTTACTCAAGCTATAACCATAATTGACCCTTCTATCTTCCAACATCAGCAACACAGTTCTAATTTTTGTGCATTTTTCCATCTGAAAAGGAAGGAACAGAAAGTAACTTTAGGGGTAGATTTATTTATTTTTTTCATTTTATTCAGTAACAGCTACAGATCTTCTGAGGCACTATGTCAAAGGTTGCATACCCAGTTCTGTCATAAGCACCTGGCTTTTTGCATACAGTTTTGTCGTTGGATGAAGTGAGGTATCATAACCAAGTGTCCAAACTTAAGACTTACTCACCGGGAGAAAGAATGCAGGACAGTGGTACACACAAAATTTAACATACAATAAGATTGATTGAAAAAAAAAAATCAATTAAAAAAAAAAATCAGGGGGAAACAAATTAAACAAGAATATTTCTTTGCAATAATTCAACTTGGCACAATGATGACAATGACAACATAAACTTCTTTTTTTTTTTTTCGGCCCCAAGATATTTTTGAAAGGGCTCGTAAACTCCCTACAAATATATTGCGTCGATGTGCCAAAAGAAAACACACAGAAGTCAGATATTATTATAATAATCATCATCATCATTACTCTTGGCAGAATGCGAGGAATCAAATCACTACTTGAACAAAAGCACAAGCCATCAGAGTTTAGAGCTCATCTCCATAGAACTTATCGTACTGTATATAAATATTCTCATCCATGGAATCAAAATAAACATGCAACATCCAGTTGAACGCTACTCATGTAGTATGGTAGACTAGCAGTGTGCATCCACACTGAAGGGGGGAAAAAGTTAGGAACACTACCAAGTCCAAATAGTAAACAAACACACGTCTCTCTCAAGTTTCTAATGCACAGGACAAAATACAGTACATCACAGCTCGTTTTTTTTTTTTTTTTCCAGCAGGTCTCTTTGTGTTCCATCCAAAAATAGACTAGGTTGATTGCAGAAAAATAAAGTTGGGAAGAAGTGGGAGAAAAATGTTTTACAACTTCTCTTAGTCTTTAGACTGTTTCCAGTCAAGTCTCTGAGCCTCTCTTAATCTCGCTCTTTTCCTTCATTTTGTCCTCTTAGTGTGACGATTGTGGGAGTGCAAACAGACATGCCATGTGCGTGTCCAGTTCCTGAAGTGTCATGTTGCCAGTGCAGAGTGTGTGTGTGTGTGTGTGTGCATGGAAGATGCCCTGTGTGTGTGTGTATGTGTGTAGGGGGGTAAGGGGCAGAGAGGCAGTAAGCTGGTGCAGGTTGCTCTGCAAGAGCAGAGTGAGACAGACGTCTGTCTGTGTCTGTCTATGTGTGTGTGTGTGTGTGTGTGTGTTTTGATGGCGCTCAGTAGCAGCCATCTTTCCATGACTCGTCTGCGATTTTAGTCATCCCAAAAGACCTGCAACGACAGGAGACTCGTCAGCAACAAGGGAGGGACATCACAGCACTTAGCAGCATCAGCAGAACATGCACACAGTGCAGGAAGTAGTCTGGGCAGCATGAAAGCAACACAAAATGAAGTGTCACATAACATATTTAAACATGACTAGCTGGTCAAGAAGATTTTAGTCATAGCAAATGCCTGTAGTTGTAATAATCATGATTACATGCAGAATTTGGATAATCACTGTATAGCGATTAGCAAGACGTCAAACAACCATCATCCTCAAGGGTCAATGCACTCATGCTGTACGTTCATTTCTTCCTCTGACCATCCTATATTGTACAATTTGTACCTCCTGGGTGTTTGTGACAGCCGTCCTCTCCCGGGTGAGGCCCCTGCCACCCCTCTCCCTGGCCCCTGCTTCGCCCCCAGGCTGGTCCGGCCAGCCGGGTACGCGCCACCGCCTCCTCCTGCTCCGTTAGCCGGCCCCGGGGACTGGACCCTGCGCACCCCGGTGGAAGGGCCAGCCGGAGCCCCAGGGGACCCGCGCGCGGGCTGCCTCACCTGCCCGGCAGAGCCCATGGGGCCCAGGGCCTTCACTGGACCGCGCAGGGAGAGCGGGGAGTGGCCGGCGCTTCGGAGCCGCGTGGAGGGCACACCTGTGTAAGGGAAGTGGGAGAAGGAGGGGGAAAGTCAGGTAGGGTAGTGAATGCAGAGAGATGTAAGAATAGTAAAGGTCTTTTACGTTAGAACAGGGGTCGGGAACCTTTTTAGCCTGGAGAGCCACTTTTACCAAAACATTTTTTTTTACATTTCAGAAGAGCCACATAAAGAAGGTGACCTGCTCGTTTAAAAGTAATGTTACAAGTGACTTTGAAAGTAAATGGGAATGACATAAATACAGGCTTTTCTAGGCTTTCCAATTCCCATGCTGGCTAAATACCACCCC
>JASCQY010000072.1:5963862-5974005 GCA_030264315.1 Sardinella tawilis | reverse complement strand
GGACTAAACACATGGAGGCCTTCACAGAGGGAACACACACACACACACACACACACACACACACAGAGCTCCCGCTGGGACGAACACAATAATATAGACTGCTGCATTGAGGTCATCGTTCCTGTTTTTTTTCCTGTTTCTCTAGAGAGGACTAGGAAAAGAGGGGGGGGGGGGTAAAAGAAAGAAAGCAAGAGAAAAAGAAGAGTAAGAGAGTGTAAAAGAGTGAGTGCCAGTCCAAAGTCACTGACAGGGAGCTGGCATTCTTTGAGCTCTGGGCAGGACAGAGTCTCCTCTGCGACAGACAGCAGGGCCCTGAGCACTGAGCTCACAGAGAGGTGAGGGAGACGAGTCCTCAGCACTCAGCCTTCATCTGATCTCTACTGCGGTTGATCTTCCTCAACAGCAGCACCTCAAGCACCTCCTCACCGATGGTGCTGCAATCCTCAACCCTGCCAAACCTGAAGAACCCACCGCAGACAGACAGCCAGGCTTCTTCAGGCAAAGTCTGTCCTCTTCAACTTACACTGCAACAAACCTGACTTGTCTCCTACCATTTAAGATATGCACTAATAAACTTGCCTCAAGCTCTCCAGCACTATGGGACCCTAACCTGGTTCATTTTGGGGGGGGGGTTTACCCCTTCCGCCAATGCAATGCATTGGAACCCAATGCATTAACCTGCATTAAAGAAATGCAGCAAACACTTAACCTAATTTACAAGAAGTAGTCTAGGCTAAGTTGCTCGTAATAAAAAAAAAAAATATATATATATATATATATCTAACTTCATTAGACCTACAGTATCACAGTAAAGGAAACCACTGGCTGTTTTCAATAGATGTCCCTCAGCCAATCACCACACAGCCTTAATACAGACAGGTTCTAAGATATCTTTGGCCTGAAGTCCACTTGGATATGCAGTAGTAATGACTGGTTCTTGGGTTTGTAGTGATTCAGAAACAGCCTGAACTGGGCTGAAAGCCAGACTGACCCGCAGAGCGAATTCAAATTTGCCAGCAGGTTCAGAGACAGAAACAAAATGGCTCTGAGTGCTACTTCGAGATGTGTGTCTCCTGTGTTTATGTTAGCTGCTAGCAGGTTCACTTCGGCCAATCAGTCTACAGAGACATAAAAACGTTGATATAAAAGAGGGTCACATAGTTTTAGACCTAATGGACAGTAAGCCTGCCATTGCAAAAGACCCTTGGGAACTCTGTATATATCTAGCCTAAGCGAGAAAAAGTGCCCATCAAATCACTTTTCACACAATGATGTATTGCATTCTAGTGATTTAAGGCAGAGCTATAACAACATATCAATGTCTGATGGTGTATAGTGCTAGTGTATGCCTTGCCTTGCTTCATGAATAGAAACACAGTCTGGACACACAAACATTTTTCCATATCCTATTTTCCATATTTTCCACTTATCCACACCTAGAAAAGACCAAAATCAAGCTCCATACTTGTAGGTGTAATGGGATCACGGCATTAAAGGCATGCTTTAATGTTTAGCCAACTTTCTGAACAGGTTCAGGCCCTTATGAAACGCTGAGCTTTAGACCCGCTGCCCCAATTCATCCCAGTCCATAAGTGCAACAGGGGCGCGTCCTTTTCAGTCTGCTTCTTCTTGTCCTCAATCCTTATTTGTCTGCCCATGATTGACCCCCGAGGTGCCGCCCACCCCTGAACCACTGCCCTCTTTCACACACACGCACACACACACATACACACTTCTCGCCCAGTCCCAATCAGAGGGAGCAGGATCACATGTGGCCTAAGTCCACCCAAAGCAGTTTACCAGGTCTGGCCAAAGCAGCTTAGCGCGGCTAACCGGATTAGCCCGTGCTGTGGCTGTGTTTGCCCCACGCGTAGCATATGGAAGACGGCTAATGATGTGAAACTGAGAATAAGTCAGCGCTGCCTCGGCCATTCCTGCGCCAGGGTAAGCTGCTAATTGGCCAGCATGCAAACAATGGCCTACCTGTTTACAGACAGCAGAAAAAAATGGAATTATGGGATAACTGTGTGGGGATGACGGCTTAAGGGAAACATTTATGCCACGTCATCCCATTACAAGGGAGAAATATGGATTTAAAATGGTTTGTAGTGGTAAGCAGCATTCTAGCTACTTAGTTGGATATCTTTACATTATATGTTCACACACATTTAAGATGTAAAGCTACAAGAACTTCCAAGAACCAGGAGTTTTGTGAGCATAGTCATAATTTTATAGTAATATAGTTGTTACTACTACTACTACTTCATTGGTTTCTTTCTCAAATCTGCATTGCTGTTGTCACCTTGGACAACAGAAGAAGAAACTGATGTTTTTCTTGACTTCCCAACTGACAATAATTACACTGGCATTTTCAAACAGATATGCCTAGTAGGGGAAGCACTCATGCCCTCATCCTCTTTAATTCACACACACACACACACACACACACGCACGCGCCCTTCCACCCTCACTCACATGGGCAGGACAGGAGGCAGGACTGTGGAATGCCTTGGGAGAATCACGTTGACTGGACACTCCACATAATGAAGAGGCTCCCCCTGCTCTCTCTCCATCTTCCTTACAGTCTCTCTCTTCCTCTCTTGTCCTTCACTCACCCCTTCACTGCTCCAGTCCTCATCTCTCTCTTTTGCTCTCTAGCTTACCATGCTTCTCTCTCTTTCTATCCATCTCCCTCCTTTCTCTCTTATTCGCTCACAGTCTCTGTAGTCCTCTGTTCTTGCATCTCTTGTCCTCACTCAATCCTTCCTTCCCTCCCTCCCTCTCGCCCGACTTCCCAGGATGCTTAGAGAATCATGCTGCATGGTGCACAGCAGCAGCATCCCTCTGATCTGTGCATCCAGTGCTCCCTCAGAGCACTCATCATGGGACAGACACACACACACACACACACACACACACACACATACACATCCACACACACAAAAAAAAAACAGCCCAGCAACAGCAAGTTCCCACGATGCTACAGTGGGCCCCCTAAACAACGAACCCCCCCCCATAAAAGGTCGATGTAATCAACCGATTACATTGTCGGCCGTCTCACAAACATAAGGGAGGAGGACAGACATGCATTTCCGCCTCCCAGATGAGCCCTGCATGGCCGTGTGCTCACTGCGGAGCTGCTGCCACTGCTGCTGCTGCTGCTGCTGAAACCAGAGCACGAGGACTCACTGGAGCAGAAACTCGCCGGCGGCCACAACGCCATGCCGTTTCTCAGGAAGCATTTAATTACTGCTGATTGGCTCAAAAGAGAACCAGTGGAAGTGCATCGCTACCACATTAGGGGACTTTTATCATGCCACCATCAATGGCTGATATTAAAAACACATTAAAATGCTCTATGCAAAACTGGGGTGGAGAACCATGCAAAGCACTCTTTCTGTGTATGCCAGCTATGAACCCTGACCTAGAAAAGATGTTGTTTTGCATTGGGCAAATGCTTCTTTGATGTGCTGCCGAGAAAAAAAAAAAAAGACTTCAGGAAGTCTACCAGATCCTCAGGAAGTTCAGAGAAACAAACTTGCACCTTTCAAGGGCTATCTAGGATGGACCTAATTTTGATGTTTGTCAACCCCCACCCCACACATTGCATTGCTTCCACTGGGAAGGAAAATGTTTTTAAGGGGGGTTGTAAATATTGACATCAGATGGATTGTGGTCATCAAATGTAGAAGTTGCTGGGAAGCAGTGTAAGTTGACCCCATTAGGAAAATCCTCCCCAGCCATGCAATTCTGAGTGGACCAGCTGAGGGGTCTTTCACAGGTTTCACTCTTTTACTGATAGCATCGAGAGTTGGCCTACACAGCACTCTGAACACACTAGGGTAGTCATAGGGTTCTGGGAGTCTTATTCAAATGCTGCTAAGATAACCCCCATGGCTAATAGCTGACACCGCTGTGCAAACAGAGGCGCCATTCATTACTTCCCCAAAACATAACGGCTTTTGGGGAGCCCCGTTAACGGATGTGTACCGTGAGTCTGCAGATGTAACCTGGCGAGGTGTCAAAAGCAAATATCAAGATGGATTCAGACAGCTCTCTAAACTCAAATAAGACTCGGTCGTTAACAAAAGGGCACTTACCAGCTGTCCTCGTCTTCTGGTTCGACACAATCCTCCAGGTCGAGCACATCCACCTCGTCCAGGGCAGAGTGGTCCATGACCGCATCACTCCCACCTATTGTCTCCGACTCGCAGCTCTCCAGAGAGGGACTTGAATGTGGCTGTCCCGAGGACTGCTCCTCAGTGTTGCCGGTGAGATGAAAGCCAGCGGACTCAGCGTTCTCTTCGTCATCTTCATCCTCTAGCCTTGTGGTCTCGGGCAGCGGGGACATGTCCTCGCTGCTATTGCTACTGCTGTCCGGTGGAGGGGACAGCTCAAAGTCCCTGACACTAACCTCACCGCCGTCCTCCGTTTTCACGGAAGAGTTTGAAACTCCCTCGTTGAGTGTCCTTTGGTTATCTATGTTGCTACCGGTCGACGTAAGGTTGCTGTTGTGAAGTTTGGTTCCCCTGTTGCGCAGGGTTTGGTTCTGAACCTCCAGTCTCCGCACCAACTCCTGCAACTTGCGAACCTCTTCTAGCTCCACCCCTGCAAGGTCCTGTTCGGTTTCAAAGCCGGGCTGCGCGCTTGCCATGTGTCCGCTGGTACTGCCGCCATTGTCGGCTGTCTGGACCACATTTCCACTATCCGGAACCACCATTCTCCCCAGGTCCTGCAAAGTAGACGTACTTGTAACGTTAGCGTGCTTTCAGAGCTTATACTGTGGACTGCCAAAACCCAGAGCCAAATTTGAATAAATAAGTTCGGGGAGATTAACGTTAACCAACAACATTCCAACACATATAACCAAACCTTGACCTGCACGCTGCTAACGTTAGCAGCTACTTTGGATCAGGGAGACATTGTTAGGAAAACAAGCAGTCGGCTAACGTAAGACTTTGAGACTTGTAGATACAAGAGACTTCAATGTACCCATTCAACATTAACTTGGGGTCACCATTAACGTTCTCAACCATCAGCCATGAGGCCGGACATTTAAGCATTACCCTAGATTTAAATGATTATAAACGTTAGTTTCAACCGTAAACATTAGGTTACAGTTTGTTAAGTTTGAAACTTCAGACAAACAAATGTCAGCCTTGCAGCGTGGCAGTAATTATTTCGTGCAAGAGAATAAGTCAAACGATGACCTACACCAATACAATTAAGCAAGCAAACGTTAATACACCAATGTTTATCAGGCAAATAACTTATTTGCCAGAGTAATAACTTAACAAATTCACTGACCTAGTTACATCTACGAATTAGTAACGTTGGTTAACGTTAGCCATCTGTACCAATGCCACTGTTAGTAAAGCCAACGCTACACGAGTCAAACCAAGTCAAGGGATCACTGCAGGATCTTTCTGCTGCAAGCAAGCCGTTTGAACAAAATGTCCATAATCACACGCTTACCTACTCTGCACATGTAGATGTTCTTCTTATTATTTAGTGAGCATTTTACTTGTTTTTCTGCTAGGTTATTAAAGATACCCAATATACCATCTAACCGCCGATTTAGCTAGCTGCAAAGCTAACAGCAAAACAAAACCTACCGCCGGTGTGTGATCCGTAATTTCCGAAGATGTTTGAATTAACGTTGGGGAAATTGTGCGTTGTTTTTCATCGATACGGTTATCGAAGCATTTTAGTAAAATTTTGTCAAACAGGTAGTGTTGATTGCAGAATAAATAGTGCAAATCCCCTCGTTACCTTATCGCAAGGTATCTATCTGCAAACGCTGGCTAGTTAACTTTAGTAGCTAAGTGGCTAACTACCATTCAGCTAACTAGCTTGACTGTTACTAGAGGCGTGCTGCCCATCATTCCTTAACGACAACCAATCAGAAGCTTAAACCCGCCCATTTGCAGAGAACACGCCAGACCTGTAACTGTGTCGCCATCTGTTGGTACCACATAGAGCATGTTTATCCTATGTTTCCAAAAAACCTAAACAGCAGATGGCAGCAAAGTAAAGATGGCAGATTCATCTAGTTGTACTGTATGTGTTCAGGCAGGGCTTGGCTGAGATAAAATAACAACCCTGCTGCTTTGTGTTAGATCAGTCAGTCACTGCACACATTCATTTCCATAAAAGATTTCTTAACATTTGTGCAGCAACAAACTAGATCAATAATGTATTTGGATAGAGGACTATATTAAGGCACTCTCTGAAGGATTTGGTTTCTAGAACTAGATTTTCTAGCAACCAGTCAGCAAACAGAATTTGAAGACAGAACCAATAGGTTTAAAGTTGAAAGTGCCCACCCAATGTGAACTAGGCCTACTGAGAGTGTCCAGACAAAGTCTGTAATAAGAAAAATCCTGCAACAAATATTTAGCAGCAGTGTATCTTGTTTTATACATTGGGACTGCACTTAACTTATCCATTTCACTCCATTTCTTTCCACATTTTGAGCCAAAGATGTAAAATCAATTGCTGAACCACAAATTAACTGACAACAAGACAGCAAACATAGTTGGACTGTTATAGACCCTTTATGAAGCAACGTCATACCAGAGGCAAACAATCGTCCAAGTCTTTGAGAATAACATTATGTTACCTCGGCCTACCATCTAATTTTAACAGTGTTTGCAAACAATAAAGGGATATGGACCAGTACCCATCCGTAGGTTACATTGCCCAGCAGGTCTTTCTTTATGCTGCACCACTGTCTTGCTATATTAGCCATTAATGAAAAGACTAATGTCTTAAGTCTGCATGGCAGTAATTATTTCCATGCAAGAAAAAAAAAGGACGAAATGATGATCCACACCAATACAATCAAGTTACCAGCAGAGATGGTTGGGCTATGGACCAGTAGTACCCATCCTTATATTCTCCACCAGCAAGTCTCTCCTTCTATGTTGAACATCATATTGATATTAACCATTAAAGAACGCAAAAAAAGAAAAGAAAACTGGCTCTATGAGAGGACTTTTTTGTTTTTGTTTTATGCACTGGAATGACCACCATGTTTCTCCCACACATCGAGTGGTTTCCTTGGTTGCAATGCAGCAGCCTCTCCACTAGATGCCATTCTGTCTACAACCTGTAGGCCTAAGTGGAGAAGGATTCATCCAATGACATTAAAGTAAGCCCACCAGAAGACACTCTTCCTCAGACTATCTGAGAAAGTGTAGTCCTACAACTTAAGTCTGCACCCAAACCACAGAAAACAACATTCTCCTTCTCCTGCATGCACCACTATATCTATGGTGCCATGGCATGGTGGTCTTGTGACTAGAGTAGAAAGTGTGCATATGCCAGAGACTGGAAGTTGCAACAATACAAGTCCTGCTTCATAATGGGCAAAAATTATGACAGTCTTTTCGTTACTGTCATCACTCCCAACAACCTATTCTGCATCGCAAATTCTCTTATAGTACACATTTTCTCTCTCTCTCTCTCTCTCTCTGTCTCTCTCTCTCCTTCTCTCACACATACATATTGCATTTGCATTTTACATTCTCTCAAAGAAGGAAGCAGAATCATAGCTTGCACGCAATAATATTTACATTTTGTGGTTAGCCAATCCTGTATGTACATAGTAGAACAAACAAATACAAGTCTGATCATGACCACCCTTTGTTCAATGGAATTTCGGAATGTTTACAAGAAATGAACGGAGGCAAGGCCTGTGTGCATGTGTGTGCGTGTGTAATGTAGGGATGGAGGTCTGTGCTCTCAGGTGGGCTATACTGCAATGTGTTGGAAATAGTTTCTTGCTATTCTTAAACTAAGGTCCTTCTCACACCTCAGTGCAGGAGGAGCTGTGGGCACACCTCTTGCACATGCTGCCAAAGTAACTATCACACACACCCACGGGCTCTGCTCTGCTGCTCAGATATTTTAATTGCGACATGGAATGTTTGGTTGCCGTAGTGATAATGGGGAGTCCAAGCACTGTGTTTCTCCTTTAAGATAACGGTAAACATTGTGGTTATCACTGTAGTGTTTGTGTGTGTGTGTATGTGTGTGTGTGTGTATGTGTGTTTGTGTGTGTGTGTGAGAGAGAGAGAGAGAGAGAGAGAGAGAGAGAGAGAGATGGAGAGTTGGAGACAGCTGTGATTTCTCCTATATGATCTTTTAAGCAGGGACATGGAAAATTACTGACCTCCCATCTTCTGAGAAAAAGTGTCCAATGACAGAGAAGGGGGATCATGGGACCAGAGAGCGTATGCAATGTGTTGACATGCTTTAACATGCATCTGTCTTCATGCATCTCTCCCTATACCTTCCTCCTCCTCCTCCTCCTCTGTCAGTTTTGTGTCCACATCACTGGTAGTTTTCCATTTCAAGGGGGTTACCTTTTTACTGGAGGCTCAGGAGAGGGGAACTCATTTGAAAGGCTATTGCTTTTCTCTGTGTTCTTGCTGCAGAGTCTATGACCACATTTGAGCTGCTCTGTGCTTTTGTCCTTTCAGTTAAAGATGCGTGGAAAAAATGTGTGTCAGGAATGGACCAATGGCATTGTAAAAGACTAGTCTAACATCAAGTTTCCTCATGAGTGAAGTTCTGGTGTATCATGCATCCAGAATGTTGGCAGTTGTTAGTATAAGATAAGATCACAATTCCACGTAAAGTTGTCAAATTCATACAGGTAATTGCATTTCAATTACTGATGTTTCATTCAGTTTTTTTCATGTATGTTCTACAGCAAAAAATAGGAAATGCTCAAATTTCATGTCATTAACATACAATACATTTTGTTGGTGAAAAAAGTAAAATGTTAATGGAATTGCCTCATAATGAATGAAAAAATAAATAATCAAGTAAACAACCTGCACAACTGGAGTGCTTTCAAATCACTCAGCATTGAAGGGGAGTGTCCATAGTGCAGTGTGGACGTGAGTTAACTTTAGCATCATCGGTATAAGGTTACAAAATACACTGAGGTAAGTTCTGTGATCAGCCTCAAAGATTGTAAAAAAAAATCCTGCTTGACCAGTTTTTCCTTTCTTTTCTTTCTCTACTCTTCTTAGTCACCCATGCTACCCATTTCTAAGCTTGAGCGATAGTTCATCTGTACCAGAAAATATAGGCAAGAACAAAAAAGCAAAGAACAGCAAATAATAGAGAATAAAATGACATTAAATATGATTGAAATTAAACAAAACAAAACAAAACAAATTAAACATGATGAACCAATCCAACTGATTGCCAGGCAGGGGAAGTGTAGAAAGTTTTTTTTTTTTTTTTTAAATAGGTTACTAGCTGCATCAAAGATCTATTTGTTGTTGTTGTTGTTGTTTTTTTTAACAAACAGGTTAATCCAGGCACTCCAAATTATAGCTGTGAGGAAGGAATATGCTATGATTTGGAGTGCCTGGATTAACCTGTTTGTTTCAAATGGACTGATCCCCAACGTACAAGAGCACCCGAATAATACTAATATACTTCGACCAATTTGAGCTACCAGCCTTCTGTCTTCATCTATTGGTTTCTGTTGTTAGGGATCAGTGTAAGTGACCATAGAATTGTGCGTGAGACAGATGAATGGCTCTTGTAGTCTGATCTGCCTGGTCGGTGTGTCTGCATGCATGCTGCTGTTGTTGTTGTCCTCACAAGCCTTAGATGTTATCTGCTCCATGGCACCAAAACACGTTCCAATTGTTTGCCACATTCACAGTGAGGAAGATAAGCATCTCAGTACACTAACCATGAAGGAAACTCAGCGATGCCGTTGGCAGCAATGCCAAAACCAGAGACAGTATACAGCGGAGCTGTCAAAAAGGTAACTGCATCTCGCTGTATGTATACAGTATTTGCATATATGGCCGTCTGGTTGTACAGAGTAAGGATGTCTGGGGGGCATGTTCCACTGCTATTCAATAAACAGGTAGGCCTGTGGTAGGCCTGTGGTATGTTTGGAAACATGTACTAATTAGAGGGCTGAGTTAGTAGCAGCAGACTGGGGAGACACTCTGAGCCTCTGCATGGAGCTCACATCAGGATGCTCTCTTATCACCCACCATAATCTCTTTAAGTCAATATATAAATCTGTATAAATCTCTCTCTCTCTCTCTCTCTCTCTCTCTCTCTCTCTCTCTCTCTCTCTCTCTCTCTCTCTCTCTCTCTCTC
>JASCQY010000072.1:5846800-5862517 GCA_030264315.1 Sardinella tawilis | reverse complement strand
AAAAAGAACGAAAAAAATTGATGCAACATAGCCCGAGTTATAAACCAATAACTATTGTTAACTGAATGGGGCATAGCAAAATGAAACTGAAAGTAAGACGCTATGCCCCATCTACTTAGTCTTAGTTGCCCGGTTCATTATTCAGCCTATGTTGTATCAAATGTTTTCGTTCTTTTTCATATAAACAGCATTCAGTGACCTTGAACAACAGGGCTATGGATTGATTCACCCCGAACTTCTCCTTTAAGTACCAAACCTGATACCTCTGTTGTAAACATGCCCAGGTGTCTCTTTGTGCTTGGGCTTATTACTGGTTGATCTCATACAACAAGTCTCTGAGCATCTCATTAGTTTTGAAATCAATTTGGTATTGATGGTGCAATTATGCAATGCGGTTGACTTGATCAACATGGAAAGGTCGTTGGTCATTGTTGTCACGGCTGCTTAATGCATGGTAGTAATGTAGAATGATATGACAAATGTAATAAAATGTAGGGGACACACAATACTGTTTAATTTGAAACTTTTAGTAAAAGATTTTTAACACGCTAAAGTATTATCTTGCCTAATTGCTTTGCATTTTTGTTTCTGTAAATGGACTTCAAACAAAGCATTTCTCTTTGTTATGGTAAGGCTAATCTTTCTTTCTAATCTTTTTATTCTCTTGCCCCCCTCTCTTCCTCTGCCATGGCGCGGCCTCCGTGCTCAGGAACGCACGCGTTCCCTGAAGGCCACTCTGGAACGGGAGTGGGATATGTCAGCAGCGGAGCGGCGGCGACTGGAATCGGAGCTGGAGGAAGTGCTGGACGATCTCTCGGCCCTGCAGGAGAAGGAGCTCAAAGAAGAGCGGCAGCTGCAGCTTCTGCAGGACTGCAACCATGAGCTCCAGAGCCAGCTGGACCAGGCCAAAGGGCAACTGCACAGGTCAGAGGTCATGATGCACTTATGGAGATTATTACAGAGTGCCTGCAGATGCTTAAAATGTCTCAATTTTCATTTCTGTTATTTAAGGTCTTAGATTTGTAGAGGAACATGTGCTTGTTTTAATCTGATCCATTTGCCTTTTCAATCTAATTTGTTTGTACTTACCCAGGCTGTCTGAGTCGCAGCGTAGCGAGGCAGACGAGCGTGTTCAGGCGCTGGAGCAGGAGGTGGCCCGGCTCAGCCAGGAGCTGCAGGAGGAGCAGCGGCGTCAGAGCTGCCTGGAGCAGACCCAGGAGAAAGCCAGGGAGGAGTATGCCAGGTACCTAGGCTACATCTACGTCTTGTCTGATGGCTCGTTCATTTGAAGTGTGTGTGGTGCTTGGATGAGCTTCCTGTGTGTTTTTGCGAATATGTTCATGTTTGTGTATAACCTTTTGTTGTGTGAATGTGTAACATTTTACCCAGAATGCTACTCGAAGCCCGAGCAAAGCTTGAAGAGAAGGAGGAAGAGTTGGAGTGTGCTCAAGGTGCACATAGCCGTGCCCTTGGCGACCTCCAGGAGGAGCTAAAGACACAGAGAGAGAAGGAAGAGGGCACTCTGGCACAGCTGAAGAAGGAGAGAGCAGAGAGGAGCAAAGCTCTTGAACAGCTAGAGAAAGAGAAGAAGAGCATTCTTGAGAAGCTAGAGAAGGAGAAAAGGGAAAGGAACAGTTCCCTGGAACAGCTGGAGCAGGAGAGGGAGAAGGTTCTGGAAGAGTTAAAGCAGGAGAGGAATAATGCAGTGGAACTGCTGGAGAAAGAGCGTAAGGAAAGTAGATGTGCCCAGGAACAGTTTGAGAGGGAGAAGAATAGTGTTCTGGAACAGCTAAAGAGGGAGAAGGAAGAGGAGAACAGCATACTTGTCAAGCTAGAGGAGGAGAGAGAGGAGAAGAGCAAGGTTTTGGAACAGCTGGAGAAGGAGAGAGATGAGGGTAGGAAGGCTTTGGACCAGCTAGAGAAGGAAAGGCAGGAGAGGAAATCTGCCTTTGAACAACTGGAGAAGGAGAGGAGCAGAATTTTGGAGGAACTGGAGAAGGAGAGGGAGCAGAGGAAGAGCTCCGTGGAACAGCTAGAGGAGGAGAGGGAGAAGGTTCTGGAACAGCTAAAAGAGGAGAGGAATAATTTAGTCGAACGGCTAGAGGAGGAGAGACGGGAAAGAAGCCGTGCTTTGGATGAGCTGGCGAAGGAGAGGGAAGAGCAAGGTAGCATCCTGAAGCAGTTGGAGAAAGAAAGGAGCATCGCCCTGGAACAGTTGAAAAAGGAGTCCGCCCAGCTGAAGAACGTGAGGGAGGAGATGAAGGGAGTTGTCGCCCAGCTGGAGACGGAGAGAGAGGAGCGAGTTTGTCTGGAGCAGAGGAGGAGGATCTCGGCTGAGGGCCGCTTGGCCGAGGCCAGCCATCTACAGGCCAGGCTGGAGTCCCTGGAGGAGGGGCAGATGGAGCTCCAGAGGAGGCTGAAAGAGTCAGAAGGAGACAGGGAGGAGCTGCAGAGGCAGCTGCAGCAGGAGAGAGAGGAGAAGGAGGAGAGGCTCACACAGGCCCTGGAACAGAAGTAAGAGCACATTAGCCATTAGCGGCTGTTCTGTTATTTCCCTGAAGAATGCAGCAGCTTCAGTCAGACTAAATAGACTGCTGAAATGAATTAGATATTGTATTGGATAGAATATGAAATGTTGAAATGTATTTGAAGTTGTATTTTTTTTTTTTTTAGCGGTAATGATGCAGAGACAGAGAAGTGGAGAAATATGTACGAGGAGCTGTATGCCAAAGTCCAGCCATTCCAGGTAAGTTCTGCATTTTACTGTCTTAAAGCAGCACGCCACCATTTGTGGCATGTTGCTTTAAGATGATCAGAGAGTTAGCTGAACTGTGTTCTAAAGAGGCATTTCACTTGGAAATGGTGAGACCGTTTAGCCTCGCATTTATTCAAACTAATGTTGGCGCTCTTGGTCTTGTAGCCGAGCCATCCTATAAACAGAGAAAACCACTGAACTTGATTGAATGGTTGAAACATTGTGTCTCTCTCAATGGCCTCGGCCATAGACCCACTGTCAAGCCAGCTGGCTGCTTCTGTCCCTAAACCGAAAGGGTAAAATGACTACATTGAATGCTCTCTGTCCACCCTGACTCCATTTCATAAGCATGTTGCATTCTGTCAGATTTCTCATTCAAATAGCAGAACAGCACAAGCATCCCAAGAAAATAGAATCAGGATGTCTGCCAAAAAACATCAAGCTGTGTCCCAGTGCATCCAGTTATGACATGCCAATTAAAACCAAAGTAATCAAAATGGAATTTGTCGCCAGTGCTCATTCTTTACGCATGCAGTTAGCACTGATGTGCCTGCGCTTTCTGCGCCTTTTATTTTGGCAGAGGCAGCTGGATAGCTTTGCAGCTGAGCGGAACGCGCTCCTGAGCGAGAAGGGGGCCACGCAAGAGGAGCTGACCCGGCTAGCTGAGGCCTACACCAACCTCCTGGGCCACCAGAACCAGAAGCAGAAGATCAGACACGTGGTCAAACTCAAGGAGGAGAACTTTGACCTCAAACAGGTCAGTGTGTATTCATTTATTTATTGTTATTTTAATTTATTCAGTAAATCCTGTATCATCTTGCTGGCTCAAATGCATGATGAATGAACCATTGAGAGCCTTGTCATTTCTTTATCAAAACTGTGTGTGTGTGTCCCGTGTGTCTGTCTGTGCCTGCACATCTGTAGGAGTTGACTAAGCTCAGGTCCCAGGTGACGAAACAGAAGAAGGAGTTGGAGCAGTTGAGGCCGCGCCAGGGGCCGCGCTTTGACCCCAGCAAGGCTTTTAAGCACGACCACAAGGAGAATCAGTGCCCACCTGCCACCCTCAAGGCTGGTAAGTGCTCATCTGCCACAGCTACTGCTTTACGCTTGCATGATGTACTGCAGTCTGACTCCTCCAGCTGTTGATGCACAAAGACTAAAAAATACAGTATATCGGATCAGGTCGCGAACACATAAAAAGATTTTTCAGGATGAGGCGTATATTTTCTGTTGTTTCTGATTGGAAGTGAGCGTATTCAACGCTATCTCCACAAGGCAGATTTTGCGCTTGTCCGCCCCGAGCTGAATTTGAAAAAAATCCGCCTCGTGTCACAAGTGTGATAACTGGCAACAATGGAATGTGTGTGGCGGACTTTTTAAAAATCGCCGTTCGGTCTGTTAACAACCTAAAAATGAGGTTTGATTGAAATTCTATCTGCTAAAGTTTGCATTAGTGCGTTTGACCGGTGGGCTTCAGCCTAGGTCCTAATTTCATTCTGAGGTCTCAACTGTTTGATGCCAACATTATTAAGTGGTTGTTTAACATTTCAAACACTATATGTAAAGCATTATATAGGTCAAAATATGCGTACACATTACAAAAGGTTGCCGATTAACACTTGCAATTCTGTGTCATGATGGTTTAAAAAAATTCTAATAGTAAGAAAGGTATGAAAAGGGATCAAATTTTACTTAAGGATTGTTGTATAAACCCTGACTGACATGTATGCACTCCTCAGAATCTTACTGACCTGTATGCATTTTTCATGTTCTAGGGAACAGACCTGTAATTTAAAGGCGGAGAGGGGGGAAATATACCTGGACACTGGGTTGGTGAACCGGCAAAAGCTTAGTATGTATATTCTTTCTGCCCAAAAGTTGGATTTTGGTGCACGTCTTCCATTGTCAGTTCCATCATACTGTTTGTCATACTTTTTGTCATACTTTTTACTGGGCTACGGTTATGTACATTATATGTGCCATATTACACATGCACAATGCATGTAAGGGCCTTGTCTTTAAAATCAGTGTGAGGGTTTCAATAACTTCCCAAATGAACAAAAGCCATATTAATATTATTTTAGAATGTTAGATGATGTCAGACTTTTAGGACAATAATTTCGACATTGCTTTTCAATGAAATAAATCATCTTTTTAAGTGAATGTACATTCAAAGCCTCTAAGAGTCTTATTAAAATGGGTAAACCTCTGAATACGGCTGCTGCACTACGCGGACATTGTGGCATACTAGCCTCAAGTGAGATTTAGTCTGGGGACCACCAATACATTTTCTCGTACGGGATTTCAGGTTTCGTTTATCCAAAAGTTTGCGCATCGTCTTGCCATCTCTCCCCATTGTGTGATTGGTTCCCAAATTCATGCAAAAATTTTGGCCATGGTCTCCAGGCTGCCGTGCAGTTCGGAACGAGCGTGCAAGGCAGCATGGGTATTCCCAGGCTAGTGGCATACAGTGGTAGGCTATGAAATATGGCCTGCCAAAGGAGCTACGCTTCAGCTTCAGTTGCTGTTGACAGTCCTTACTGCACATGACGTACCGCCAGTAACATTTTAAAATTTAATTTTAATGACGATCATCATGCCACAAAAATCTCATACAGCTCCAAGCCTAATTATAAATTTGCCATTTTTCTGTTTGATTACACAAAGCTACTGAACAACGACCAAAGTCATGATCTTCATAGTTTTCACAAGTATCAGAGCTCATTTTAATGCAACCTAGTCAGTCATAGTTCTCCATCATAAATGGCAGTTTTAAAGCAACTTAAACAACAAGACCAAATGTTTGAAACAAATTAAAGTAGATTTTAAAAAGGCACGGTTTTTGGGCTTTTCCAAAGACGGGCCAGAATGGAGTATTAAGTTTGCTGAACAGACTGGAGTAAATACCAATCCTCACATTGTCACATTGGGAAGAGAAAATTAACTTTAAAGTCCCCTTGGAGGATTAGGTTATGTCTTGTGCTAATAAACATAAACTAACCATAAAATAAGCTGAATATGAAACCTCTTGTAAATCCAGATGAGATTTTATCAGCACAAGCATCCTACTGCTGTGATGAAACCCGGCAATGCCAGACTGAGAAGTGACTTCACAGTGAATAAAAGGCACATAGATGATACAGTTCCATAGAGATACACCATGATCTCATGATTGTACAGATGAGCATGATTTTATTCATCACTACCCTTAAAGGAGAAGTTTGGTGTGAATCAATCCATAGCCCTGTTGTGAGAAGTCACTGAATGCTGCCTGTAGCAAAAAGAACGAAAAAAATTGATGCGACACAGGCCGAGTTATAAACCAATAACTTTTGTTAACTGAATGGGGCATAGCGAAATGAAACTGAAAGTAAGACACTATGCCCCATTTACTTAGTGTAAGTTGCCCGGTTCATTATTCGGTCTATGTTGTATCAATTGTTTTTGTTCTTTTTCCTGTGAACAGCATTCAGTGACATTGAACAACAGAGCTATGGATTGATTCACACCAAACTTCTCCATTAAATTGTGTGCAATACAATAGTATGCATTCTTGTAGCCTAAGTTGTGTGACACCAGTCATGACCCATCCCAACAAATATTCACTGACATACAGCATTAGTGTGATGTGCCCATGCCAGGAAAACAGGATGTAAGTGCTGAGCACGTCACTGGACACCTTAAATTGTTCTAACCCTTGATAACTCTGTTCACACCTGAATCGGCGGGAAGATAAAAAAAAAAAGCCAAATGTCCTGGATGGGAGATGTAGAGAAACTTCCACCTTTGTCCAGAAGAGGACAGTAGAGTTCCACAGACAACCCAAACCCTCCTCATTTCTTGCTCAGAATTAATTTTCCAATGAAAGTGACACAAATTCCCACGTGGATGCAATTCGATGACTATTTTATTGTTGTACATGCACACGATTACAGAAATTAGCCAGTCCTGTGCTTGAGACAGACAAAGAAACGTATTTCCACTGTATAGGTACAAAGCCAGGGGTTCCAGAGAGTTGAAGTGCCAGTCTTTTGGTTGAACTGTCTCTGACAGAACTGCTGTGTCTGTCGTGTGTGTGTGTGTGTGTGTGTGAGGTGTCAGTTGCAGTATTCCTGCAGATGATAGATGTTACATGGTTGGAAGCAGCACTGTTCCACAATTCCCCTCTTCCTCCTCAACTCGCTGCGTCCACTGTTCACAGCGTGCATCAGTTTTCCTGGGACTGGTGACTTGGAAAGGAAAACTACAGGGTAATGGGTTGGGGGTGATGGAAGAACAAAAAATAAATGCCGACAATTAGCATTCTTATATCCAAAGGCACCTTCTCCTCACCGCCCCGCCCCCCCAAACTCAAGATGTATTTATTGTCTTACGTTGTACTGTACTGCACATATTTTCTCAGGTTTATCATAAACAACGGTCATGGTGCTCCAAGACTTACCCAGCAAAGCCTGCAAATCCCTCTTGCTCTTGTTGGGACTGTAGAAAAAGCCGCGTTCTCCACAGACTAGATACAGAGCCTCCACCAGGTGAGAGCCGCACAGGTACTGAGGTGGGTTCGCCGAGCATCCTGGGAAACAGGAAGTGAGAAGCAGCAGCACAACCGGGGCTGCTGGGAGTATGTGGGCCATGTTGACTCTGCTGAAGACACAGATGCCCAAAAGCAAAGCAATAATCACCGTTGGTCACATAGTGATATCACCACAAGAATAGATTAACGTTTTGTAATCCAAGTGACTCTTATAATCCAGCTTCATAAACGACAGGCTTGAGTCTGTAGCAGTGCTGTGGTTCACATTCATTCATTCATTCGAAGACAACTTACCTGTGGATGTCTGGAAGAGGTTAGGACATGAGAGGGAGTCCACTCTTCATTTATACTCTCCAGGTACAGTCATGCCTTTGATCGCATCAGCGGAAAAAAGCTAAGTTGGCATGTAATGCTTGTCCCACCATAATCACACTCATCTGTCTAAGTGGAATTAGGGAGGTGGCGATCAGCTGAAAGAGGCTTCGGGGAGCAGAGCGTGATCGGTTCATGCTTGAAGAAGTCGGGGCAGCATCACAATCCACTTAACCACAGACACAAATCTACAGCTGGCTTTCGCTGAAGGACATGCATACAGAGTGAATCAGTGGCATAGGGTGCAATGGCTGTTGGGAGACTTGCCTGGAAGTGGAAAGATTTAAAGTTGAAGCATGGGAATAGGATAGTGTGATAAACAGTTCAGTAGTAGAGGAGGTGTGTCCTTAAAAACTCAACTAAAGGTTGTCTTCATAGGAGAATGTAAAGGGTAAAAAAAAAAAGGTTATCATGGTTAAAAGGATTCGGTGGAGTTCTAAATACTTGTTCAAGGTCCAACTTGAAAGGCCCGACTAAAAAGTGGTTCTTTGGGGGAATTCGGCAGCGGCTACATTGAAGAGGTACATCATCCGAAGCTCAAAAGGATCACTTCAAACGGTGACACATCAAAACTCAGGGCCTCAAGAGGAAGTGAGGTGTAAGCATGAAGTCACAAAGGTAAAACTGTCTAGACTCCCTTACATTTATTTTATTTCATTTATTTATGATTTGTTTTACTTTTCTTTTTATTTACCATGATTTCATCATCTCATCAGTCGCTAACCAACTGCAGAATTTGCGGGGTTTTTTTTAAAAGAGAAGGTGGCATGGAGCAGCAGAAGGTGTATGAATGATGATTTGCTGTGAGCCGGGGGACTAATTTTGGAGACCTGATGAAATAATCTATGCCTGTGAGGGAGTAGCCCAACATAAAGACACTACGACCTGCTGAAGGTGGCTGCTTGTTCTGTTTGATCCTAAAGGGGGATTATAAATGTGACACCAGAATTAGAAAAACTGGGTGTACACGTCTATTTGAGTCTGACTTATTTTTTGAGTTTTTAGGCATCTGAACTTTTTTAAGTAGTGTATAGTTGGCATTTTTAAAGGTACAAGCATTAGAATGTGGTCATCTTGTCAAGTCACATTTTTTTCTCCTGTCATTTTAATTTGAATGTTTTTTGCCCTTGGTTGATTGGTTGAACTTCTTAAATAGTTGGCTGAAAAACCCTTTTGGTGTCAAGTTAAATATTTTGTTGATGATATAGCTCACTCAGAGAGCAGGAAGGCAAGCCTATGACCTCTTGTCTGATTTCGAATGCTGATCCCCCCCACAAAACCAAGGGCAGCAATGTCCCTGTTGGTGACAGCGGGGGTTAAAGTAGGAAGAAGTAAACATGGCGGGTCGTTGTTATACCGGACGTGCATCCTCGGCCTTCTGTACCGTCAGATTTGCTGTGTCACAAGTTGCCTAGTGAATGGTGACAGAGCACCCTGTTGCCTGCTCTCCCTGTCGAAAATGTGACACTCACTAATTCTGTACTAACCTCTGTCGTGACCTGGCCTCCCCATTGCCATGGCTTTTTCAGAGCCCTTACAAGACAGCGGGTGTCTTAGATGTGCTTCTGTTTCTTTCAGAGATTTTTTTTTTTGGTGAGACTATCAGACATGACGACTTGACATTTCATTTTTTTTTTTTTTTTTTTATTCTTCCTCTCTACCAACAAGAAAAGTTTGGGCTTCATTTCACCTATTAACTTGTGAAATTGACTTCTATTTTGTCATCTCGCCCAAACTTTTTATACCGGTATTCTCCACAGACCCGTCACTGCACCCCCCACCCCCCAACCGCCACCCCTCCCCACACACACACACACGCTTCCCCCCAATAAAAAGACGGAGAACAACTCTGTGTGTGTGTGTGTGTGTGTGTGTGTGTGTGCATATGAGGGAGGGGAAGGGAAAGACACATCTGCACCTGTGTGATATAGCGGAATAGTGAGAACATCTTGACAGTGAGGAAATGGAGACTTGTCATTGGCTCTGATGGCCCCAAGGGACTCCGGTGATGAGACAGATGCGGGGTGCCATTATTTCTTCACCAGAAGCGAGATGTGTTTTTGAAAGGGATCTGATTGCCCTATTAGTCCCCACTGCTAAGCAGAGGGAAACCAAGAGAATTGAGTTTCGTCTGGGTAACTTTGGCTTTGACTGAAAAGGGGTTCCTGTCGGTTCTGAAAAATGGTTTGATATGAAAACTATTAATACATTATTTTAACATATGATGGTTTTTTTTGTAATCTTTATGACTTTATTTAGTATTAGAGTTTTGTAAAAGTAGAAGTTTCATCGCACTGAAGTATTCATACCCAAGTCTTTGCTCTTTAGATTATAGTATACTTGCACATCATCTAGGAATCTGCTTTCTTTATTGACAATAATTTATGAAATCTGTGTCCTTTCCCTCCCAGTATTCCACAAATCTTGAATTTTGTACGTTTTAATGACAGCCAAAAAGTATTTATATTGAAGGTGATTTTTGCTATGTACTTTTTAAAGCTATCTGTGTGCTAAGTAAAAGATGTCGTACAGTTAATACATTTAGGACATTTGAAAAATTGAAATTTGCACACAATGTATTGTTTTCTCAAAGCATCTAAAATAAAATCAGCAGATTGTACAATAACACAAAATTATACAGTGTAATTATTGCACATGATTATCAATCAACTGACAAGTAAATAAATGAAAATTAAGAGAGCTCTTTTATTGTTCTATGAACTTGAGCCTGTGTGCAGTAGTTATGGCAACAGCTTTTTCTGTCTTAGTCGTGTTTGCTGTCTCTGCTGCAGAAGAAACCCAAGCTGGTATTACATAGCCTCTTCACTACCCCACAAGATTCCTTCTGCTGTATATTTAATGTGCTTTGTGGTGCCAGGTCGTGTACAGTATCTCTTGTTTTAACACACAAACATCATTTGAAACCACAGAGATTAGCGGCATCGTGTGGCGCTCAGACTCGCACTTGCTGGTGCTGGAGAGTGGTGGCACCGCACCCCATCGCCCCAACCCCACCCCACCCCCACACAGCCAGTAAGGCTCCTGTACTTCAGCTGTGCCCCCAGAAACACAATCAATCTCAGGCTGTTTATGGTCTGGCAGAGATAATTCTTCGCTGAGGGTGTTAACTGTGGAGCTTAGTTAGCGAGGCCAGGCAGGGATCTGGACTTGTGTATTTGTAGAGTGAGCAAACAGAGAGAGAGAGAGCAGGGTGGGGAGGTGGATGTTGAGCAGGGAGGCCTGACTATGTTGGCAGAAGGTGGGGTGAAGGCGGGGTCCGGCTGGTGGGGGAGTCGGAGGGAGCCAAGCAGGCAGCAGGGAGAGGGAGAGGGGTTAATCGATGTGAGCGCATCCTCACTGCCAGGCACGGCGTGCGGTGCCAATCGATAAATGTGGAGCACCCCCGTGAGGACCGTGCACGCCCCACACGTGCTGTTGGAGATGAACACACACACACATGCACTCTCTCGTACATGCATACACACATACAGTATATACACATACACACCTGTAGTCAGTCACATACACAAACACACCTTGCACTCCTCGACACACACAACACATCCGTTTGAGAACTATTGCCACATGCTGTGTTTTTTTAAAGGTTTAGATTTTTAATTTGCTGTTGGGGATTGACAGTGGAGGCAGAGGAAATGGCTGTTCAGATATGTCATGGTTAGTTTGCACTAGCGTGTGACAGGCACAAAAGTTGTGGTCAGCCTCTAGAGTACTGAAGGTCAGGTTGTTGTCCTTTTTTGGTTATTCCTGTTTTGGTCATTCAGAGCAGCTACCTTCCTCTGCCATTCATCCTCTTCCTCCCTTCACCTCTCCGCCTCTCCTCTTCCTCACCCTCACCCTCTCTCTGTCTTGTTTGTCAGTCCAGCGTGAGTGTGTTTGTGTTATGGAGGAATTTATACAGTAATTCTGTGTGTTGGACTCGGCATGTGGTCTGTGGATATGTCTGGTGGGTTTTTAGTTTGTTTTGTTTGTGTGGTTTGAATGTATATATTTGTGTGTGTGTGTGTGTACCCCTGTAGTCTGTATTTTGTTTGTGTGTTTGTGTGTGTGTGTGTATGGGCAGGTAGAGATGGGTAAACCTCAGAGAGAGTAATGTCTTAGGGGTTACCTTTCTCGATGCCGGAACAATCTGTCAGATCTCAATGCGAATACATAGCAACCCCTTTCACTCTCGTCCTCCACTTTTCTCTCTTCCTTCTCCCTTCTCCCTTTCCCTCTCTTTCCCCTCATTTTTTTTCTCTCTCTCTCTCTCTCTCCCTTCCTCTACACCTCTGTCTGTAATTTTCCTCCTCTTTGAAGCTTCCCGTCTTGCTTGTAGCCTCGTGCCAATTGTGGATCTACACACAAAGAGGGGCCATTATACACATATCCTGTCAGCCTTCATTCCTGACTGCTAGTAGCCATGGCTTGGCTTGGAATCCTGCTCCAATTCCCTTGATTGGGAAGAAAGGGCGGCGTGGACATGGACATGGATGCGGAGCTCTCCGATCCATATTTCACTCATGAAAATGGATTAGAGAGGGGGATCGATGGCACTCGTCCGAGCCTCTGATTGTAATCTCGCCTCGCTTTGATATCAGGTGTGCATCTGAAGAGCGACTCTATTGACACAAGAAGCTCTGTTTGTCCATGCAGCTGCAAAGCCTCACCTTTGGCGACACCTGGCAGTCGGGCGGTCTGGGAAGGTGAAGGAGAGATCCGATCTTAGCGGCAGCGGCAGATTTTTATAAGGACATATCATTAGGTCTCCAGCCCAGACATTTTCAATAAATCTTTGCAGCTGGCATAACAACAACAACAACAACAACAGGATAAAATCAACAAAAACTGATTATTTCCACTCAATACTCAATGAGTGTTCTTACTATTATTGACACAAAGAAGGAATGTGATTACATTTTAGAAGATTATTCCAGCTTCTTCTTGCTAAGGAATTCAAATCAACTTAACTTTGTCTCGAAGACAATGCAATGTCATGCTGTCATGATAAAAGGTCTGGCCTGAATTGCATCTTGGTTGGTTTAAGGACAGCCTACTTCAAAGAGGTCTGATTGAGTGACATGTAGAACATCCAATCCAAGAAACAACTTTTTTGTCTGTGACATTTCTTTCGCATTCATGGTTCATGACATTTCTCAAGTAAAGTGATTATGCGTTGTTATCTCTAATTGACGCTGATCCATTTTGTGTCTATTTCTGCTGGTATAAGAATACAATAAATACACAAAGACCGGATCACAGAACTCTGTTCCCTGGCGATAGCATTCTATTTATGCGCATCACCCTAAAGTGAACTCTCCTCTCTGTCTGCACCCTCCAACCCCCTTGTGATTGACATCCCAGACAGACAGTGAAATAGCAGAGTAGACGTGTCCCATCAGCGCTCCCAGCCCTGTGGGGAGCTCATATCCAACAACCTATGGGCTTCACTGGGCAGGACGCCTGGGTCGGAGACGGAGATGGCCCCCGCCATTCTGACAGCACCTGTGAGTGTGGAAGAGAGTGCACTATTCTTGGTGACTGACAACAGCCGATGTCAGAGGTTGAAGTGTCCAAAAACAAAGCGTCTCTGTACTCGTTTGTCTCAGGTCACTGGGATGGGAGTCATGACATTTTGTCTGTGACTTTGGGACAAACAAACATACAGTATATTTGCTTGCTACATGAAATGGCATCTCTAATTACAGTATGTTGCCGAAAAGCATTGCCATGTTAGAATGGTGGAGGCTCCGGCCAAACGAATAAAACAAGTCTTAGGGGGGCCTATTAGGCACTTGAAACCTCCCTGAGGGAGAAGCAGGAGGGGACGGGAAGTGAGCAAACCAGCCTTTTTGTAGCCAGGGAAATGAGGTTAATTTATCTCAGAGCACCTTGCGTTCACAGTTCACATTCTTGTTTGATTTCACTTTCCTTCTTTTTTTTTTTTCTTTTTCATCCTCCTTTCATCCCTCTCCTCCTCTCCTCTCTTACTCACTTCTCACCATCTTCCCCTTGAAGTTGCAGGGTGAGCAGTTGGTTTGTTTTATGTTGGGAGGCACCTGTAGAGCTTGAGGGGTCCCACTGCTCTCAGTAATATCCCAAATTAAGCCCCATCGTCGCAAGTGAAATGATGCCTAGGGGAAAGTCAAGGGTAGGAAGAAAGAAAAAAAAAAAAGAGGGCGCCTGCTGCCGCTACTCAATTTTAACGACCCCTTTTCATTGTTCCATCGACAGACCGATAAAAACCCAAGCGGCCTCCGCATCTTAATTACGCTTGCAGCGCTGCAGCCGATCCGTCTGTTTGCTTTGGCTGATGTAACGGCATAAGTAAATCATGTAACCATGCCCTAATTGAAGGTGGATGAGCAAAAAGGGTGAGGTTGGGCGCAGAGAGCGATGGGTGGGGGTGGCGGGGACGGGGCCGGGGTCACGCAGACTGAAGGTATCTGTTGTGCTCATTGCAGGCTGATGAGGGTGAAATCAAAAGGGCACAGAGACAGGACAAGCTGCGTATGTTCTGCCCTTCTGACCATTTCACCTCTGTCCCCCGTGATCCTTCACACACACAAACACACACACACACATACACATTCCATCAATTTTAGTCCCACCCCAACCCTGACGAAGCGCACTAATGTGGTTACGACGGCGGCTGCGGCGCCATGGCAGCAGCATCAAACGAGCGTGGCGCTTAGAGAAGGAGGCGCGGCGCAAAGGCCTGTCCATCACAGTGAGGTAATGAGATCTCAGTCGCCTGCCTCTTACGGCGTATCAGCTTTGATATTTAAATCATCATAGGCTATCGGCCTGGATTCAGATGCGGTGCGCATCTATTTAATCCCTCCCAATCCCTGAGTGAAACTTTAATGGGCCCCCTCCCTCTCTCCCTCCCTCCCTCTCTCTCTCCCTCTCTCCCTCTCTCTGCCTCTTTTCTTCCTGTCTGGTGCACAATCTCAGATTGATCAGGTGTTTTGGTCGTGTGGTAAAAATTCTATGAAGGACTCTTCTGGTGCATGGTAATGGAGCACAATACATGGAGCAATAAGTTTCATTATTCATCAGGGTCTCCGTAATGCATCACCCCCACTGAGTTTTTGTGCAAGCTGATTGGCTGGAAGTTGCCTGCAGCGCGAAAAATAAGCTAGCTTCGTTTTTTTCTTCTTCTTCTTCTTCTTCTTCTTCTTCTTCCTCTTCCTTCCCTCCCCCAGACTTCAGAGCACCATTAGCATACTTTGTTAGTCTCTCTGTTGCCGACTCGGTCGGTCGATCGTGGCCCGCAAGTCCAATAGCCCCTTGCACGCTTTGTCTTGGCCAATCGCTTTTCAAACACGCACCCTGTCTCGCATGTCCAGTATCCCTCTGTCTAAGATGAGGTGCAAATGAGTAGCGACGACAAGGCCTGGACAAAAAGAGAGAGAGAGAGAGAGAGAGAGAGAGAGAGAGAGAAGAAGAAGGCTCGATGGTCATCTGTAAAATGGTCTCCCACTGTTTACCAGTGTTTTGGAAACAGACGTTCATTCCAAAGAGGATTAATTTCCAGCGGAAAATGTCAATGCTCTTCTAGGGGCGAGGCCGGCAGCGGCAGCGGCGCCGGCCCCAGATTGAAGCTCCGAATGGCCTAGGGGTCAGCCCAAGGCTACGGTCGTCATTATATGGCGGCGATGATCATCTCTGGCTCCTCTCTCTCCGACTCAGCAATCTCACTTGAGGCCCCCTGCAGTCAACAGAAGTCTCTTACAGTTGGCAGCGTCGGTAATTAGCCAGATGATTTATGATTAAGTTACACAGTTTGTCTTATTTATTAATTTCTTTACTTACTTACTTACTTGATATTTTACTCATTCTGTGCAGCAATGCAACGGGAAACCAGACAGTGTGAACAAGCTTTGTGATACACGCCACTGTGTCCAATACTCTCTCTGTGCTCTGTGTTGTAGGTTTCTTTGGGTGTCGCTACGGGTGTGTGCGTGTGTGTGTGTGTGTGCAAGAACAGGTGATCTATGGCCATCCTCACATCCACCTCAGAGCTCCGTGAATGAATTTGTAGGGGTTGACAGGTGTT
>JASCQY010000072.1:5833869-5844448 GCA_030264315.1 Sardinella tawilis | reverse complement strand
GGGCCATGAACAGAGAGGAAAATTGATGAAAGTGTTTTCTGCTTGCGACTAGACAGCGTTGTTTTTGTGTGTGTGTGTTTCTGTGTGTGTGTGTGTGTGTGTGTGTGTGTGTGTGTGTGTGTGTGTGCGCGCCCAACAGCTTGTGCAATGCGGGGTGTATCTAATCTACAACACGGCCGGCTATGACAACTCGGCAAAGTCAAGTTTATCACTTCAGTGGGGTTTGATGTACGACGTCTTGCATTAACTTCGGAAGCGCTATCATACATTACTGAAGACATGTTGACATTTTATGGCATAATTCTAATGGCAAGGCCTCGCACTGCCTGTTCACACACCAGTATTAGATTGTGAGGCCAATTATTTTGATTAGCTGCTGCACAGTGACTAGCCTATGTACTGGGCTATAAATAAATGCTTGGGTGGTAGTCACTGGTTACTGGCAGATAGAGAGAGGGCGAGGGGAGGAGAGAGAGGAATGAACGATTGAGGAACATCTCACAGACTTCTAAGAGTTTAGTCTCCATCGAGACTAACAAATGTGTTTCTCGCCGAGAAAAACACATTGCTCGTCCCGCTGTGTCGCCTTTCGGTGATTGACACTTTGGCGCCCGGAGAAAGGCACGGGTGAAATATGAAATCAGGGGTGAAAAATGGATATGCGGCGTCCAAATTTGATTTGTCCCCCTCGCTCCCCTTTTGCATCCCCGCACCACCTGAGTAGAGGTCCCAGTCCCAGATGCCGACGCACCCAGCCACCCCACATCTCCCCTCACAGCTGAACCCGATCATTTTGCGCCTGTCACTTTCTGTTATATGTGACTCCTGTATCTCCCAGCATTCCTGGGAAGGGTGTGTGTGTGTGTGTGTTTGTGTGTGTGTGTGCGCGTGCGTGTGTGTGTGTGTGCGTGCGTACGTACGTGCGTGCATGAGTGCGTGCGTGCGGGTGCGTGCGCATATGCACGTGTGTGTGTGTGTGCGTGCATGCATGTGTGTGGTGTGTGTGTGTGTGTGTGTGTGTGTGTGTGTTTGTGTGTGAACCATTGGTGGAGAGGGGCCTAGGCGATGTGATTCATTAGCTGGAAGGGATATCAGAGGGCTAGTTTCCCGCTGATAATACCGCAAGCCTCCCTCTGATCCAGGGCCATGTTCTCACCAGGCCCCAAAGATCCTTTAGGCTGCCCGCTCAGCCTTGCCAGCAGGGGTGGGTGGGTTGGTGGGGCGGAACAAGCCTGTGTGTAGGCCTACTGTCGGCTCTTTGAGGAGAAGAAAATAGCATTGGCCAATTGATAGTAGGCTACTCTGAGTATGTGAGGTCCTCCTATGGATTTACTGACAGTGTGACATGCTGGCAGCAAGAAAGGTAATGGCTTTAATTCCTAAGCAGAAAGCATGGTGGCGCTACTGATCAAATGTGAATAGGCAAAGTCCAAAGTAGGCTATAGTTTGTATCTGGTAGTCTATATTCTGCAAAAAAAAAATAAGTGAACAAGTTGGATACATCTAAATTCATGCTTGACAACATGTACTTAACCATTCCTGTACCACAACCATAGCTTTCTGTGTTAGCATGTAGCTATACTGTATGTGCTATACTTAAAGGTGCAAATAATACAAAAATTACCTAGAAACACCAACAGCACTGACATTGTCCAAAATGCTGAAGCACTGTGTTATCCAGATATCCACATAAGTTAACTTACAGCTAACTTGTTTTTCTGATCTATAATATCACACTCTACGTGTATACAGCCGTTATACTAAATATAATGTGAATAAAGACAAAGCTGCATTAAGATGACTCAGCATTCTAGGAGAGCTACACATTGCAGCTTTAGATAGAAGATCAAGAAGATGAATCTCAGATTTAGGTCACATCAATTTGTCCCTTGCAGTAAATATCTGATGATTGGATTATGATGAACTTATGATGAACTTATCACTTTTCCATGAATGGAGCAAGACAGCTAGAATGTCTTTTTATTATTGTTATCATTATTCGTGTGACCCCTGTGTTGATTATTTGTATTATTTGGCTGTACCATCTCTTAGAGGCTTTATCAAATACTGTATCTTTGACCCTACCATTTTATAAAACTTTTTGAGCACTGAGTACTGAGTCTAAAAAATGAGGAGGAGGAGAAGGAGGAGGAGGAGGAGAGAAATGCTTAGAGCATTTCTGTGCCATCAATGAAAACACACAATATAATACCAGTGCACTTTAAAAGTTCTTTTCATACTTGCTCCAAGCCCAAGCCCGATCTGAGAGGTGTATCTGATGACAATAGATGGCAGTATTGCTCCTCCGTAGTGGCCTGGTCCGTTTGAATTATCCCAACTCCCCTATTTGAAACGCACAGCATTGACGTATTTGTTTATAAAATGTTGAGTAGATAGAGCTTAGTGTATTGGCTGTTATATGCCTTGGCTAGCAACCTAGTCCAGACAAATATATATATGGATCTGTGAGAGATACTGCTTGAATCAATATTTATAGTGCTGTAATGGTCTCTGAAAAGATATTTGGATTTCTCGTTGTTGCAGAGAGCTCGGCAATATAGGATGTTCTTGAGTCAGAGATGGATAAATTAAATATACCCAAATCGAGGAGTTTAGTTTGCTTTTATTGTTTGTTTTACTTTCTTTGAACAGACTGATAACCCTGGCAACTACAGTAGCTTACCACCTCATCTCTCTCTCTATTTCTGGAATAGGATGAGGACAATGTACATTAAGAAAGCTGAACACAGGAGCGAGAAAGAAAAGATGGATTTTATTTAATTTCAATACAGGCTCCTTTTTTTCCCCTCTCCTTGACTGTTAATGTGACCCTCTCAAGCCGCACATAATCAGCATGGGCCGTTAAATAGATTGTTCAATTGAATAAAAAATAATATTCCCGCAATTAAATATTGTAGGCCTAACTAACTCTGAATGTTGAAGAGACAGCCCTGTATGATTATTAAATTTTGCCTGATTGTTCGTGTGGAAAAAAAAAATCTGTTTATACTTCTGGAATAGAATAGGATATTATAAGAGCATACCTTTGGGAACACGATAAGGATAATTGTCCCATTCGGATTGAATTAATAGTGTTAGCAAAAGGAAATTAATTACCTACATAAATGTTGCGTGTTGAAAGAAATGAAAAAGAACCAGTCAAGTGCAAAGAGAGAAGTACCTCATTTGCCCGTTAAGCACAACCCTAAGGAAAAGTTTATTAATTTTAAAGTACAGTAGAAGTAGTCATGGAAAGTAAATGATTTTATTGTGTAATTGCCTATTAAGGTCCTTTGGACTTGAGTCTAGAGTAGTGACTCATCTGCGAATTCACCGCATTAAGCCGGAGGCGTGAAAATGCTATCTGTTGACATATTGCAGCGATGCTATTGCATGAACTAGTGGAAAGGGTGAAGTTTGCCTTAAATGGTGCCTCAGCAACTGTAAGTTGTGGTTTCTAAACATTAATATTCTGCTCTTTCTGCGCACTGCTGTGATGGATCTGACCTGGATTAAGCCTCTGCAGTGGCGAATATTCGACGGGTCTCACGGCTCGCGCTCGGCAACATGAAGGAAGGATTAGAAACTAAGGAGAAATGTGTGGGTGTCCAGGCCTGTGGAGATTTAGAGAGCAAACACCAAGGGCCTCCATCTTCCCCTCTCTCTCTCTCTCTCTCTCTCTCGTCCCTCCTCTCTTACCCTATTCCCCACAACCCTCACCACTCTCTCTCTCTCTCTCTCTCTCTCTCTCTCTCTCTCTATTGCCTCCCTCCATCTCTCTCTTTCTCTCATCAGCACTTCTTCTCCTGGAGATTTAATGGGAATAGTTCGGCAATCATGTGGAGTGAATTAGCCAGCTTGTCACCAGTGGACCATCGAAGACACATTATACCGTAAAGCTGGGCCGTGTGGCCCACAGAGTGGCCTGGACCCGGCCCAACCTCATTACTGAGGGGGGAGAGTTCTCACGAGGCGTCTCACGGCCTGGCCAGAGGGCACTCATCAGAAAGGAGGGAGAGGAGGAGGAGGAGGAGGGGGTGGGGGTGGGGGTGAACTATGGGGGTATGTCTGAAGATGGCAGGATGAAAAGGGAAAAGTTCTCTCTCTCTCTCGCTCTCTATTCTGGAATGATCTTTCTCTCCTTCTTCTACTTCTACTCCTTTTCTCCACCTCCTTCATCTTTTTCACTTTCTTTCTCTTTGTTTGAATCACCTTCTCTATTCTCCCCCTTCATTTTACCTCATTCCATCCCTGCCAAATGTTTCTCTCTCTTTCCTCTTTCTTTATGCCATCCCTCGCTCTCCCTGTCTTTACTCTTTGGATCTACATACATAGCAGGCCTCCTGCGGTAATGGCAAACACACATACACACACATACTACCTGGCCAACGCAGAACAGGGCGGGAGGTTTGTTTACAGAGCATGCAGTTGTCAACGTGATGCATGCTGACACATTCTCTCTCTCCCTCCCTCTCTCTTCATCTCTTTCTCACTCTCTCTCTCGCTCCCTTTCTCTCTCTCTGTCTTTCTCCTTATTAGTCTTTTTTTTCTCCCGCTCTTTCTCTGCAGTGTCTTGGTAAGCACCTCTCCTTGCGGAGGAAGGTCTTGTGAGTTGCCAGGGTATTTAATATGTGCAGCACCACCGTATGTGCTGCTGAGGGAGGGGAGAATGGAGGGAAGGACGGGAGAATGGAGGGAGGGAGGGAGGAAGAGAGAGAGAGAGAGAGAGAGAGAGGTGAAAATGGAGGGAGATCGAACAAATGCAGAAAGGGTGAGGAAAGAGGGAAGAAAAGGTGAGAAGGTATGGAGAGACTGGGTGGAGGGAGTGAGAGAAACACGCCCATGTAAACAGAAAGAGAGAGGGAGGGAAAGAGAGAGGAGGAGAGGGAGAGACAGAGAAAGAGAGGGTAAAGGTTTTAGCCGTGAAAGCAAGAGGAAACGTGTAGGCTGCTAGCTGCTTAAAGTGCACAGTTATTCCAAGAATCAGGCACGTGCCTTGCATTTTCACATACTGTGCGACTTCTCCAAACGCCACACACACACACACACACAACCTGGCACTTCTATCCGCTCTCGCTCTACCACCCCCACCCTTTCACATACCCTTCTCCAGCAGCTGTTCGTACTTCACCTGTCCCCTCAGATCATCCTAAATGATCAGTCTACGCCCCTTCGCCCTCAAAGGCTTCTGGGAGAAGAGCACAGCTGCCTGCCCTGTTCTCGTTTGATCTGAGGAGCCCCAAAAAACAGTCCCAGTATCAGAGCTGCGGTTGGTGGGGCTTGGGTCTGATGGTGGTAGTGCTGGTGTTGGTGCTGGTGGTGGGAGTCAGTGATGTACTTTGGCTAGCCAGCGCTTGGCTAATGCCTCCAAAGGATTTGGTAGTTTTGTGCCCCTTTTGTGCACCTATGAAAGGCTTCTGCTCGGTGGATTACCTTAAATGAAGCCCTCATGGCATCAAAGAAGATCTCCTTTAGCGTTTTGCCATTGGCAAAGAAGGAGCTAGAAGCTTCTCGATCCTTTTTTTCCCCCCTTGTCTGGTAATCCACACGAGTAGAAGTGATCTGGAGTGCTTCATGCTGTGTTAGCCTTTAATGGTGCATAGGGCCCATAGGATTGCTTCCTATCTCTGTTTCTTCTCTCAAGGCTCTGCTATCTCCCATCCTCCTCACAAGAGCCAGGTGCTCATGAGAAGATAGAAGATAGAAACTATATAGATCCCTGGGTTATCGCATTATATCCAAGTGCTTTACATTTCTGGTCTGCGTTTGTGGTTGAGAAGCCTTTGACATTCCTGGGAAGGTCACTAAAGTTAATTTAAACAATCCCAGCTTGAATAAGAGGAGCTTGTTCTTGGAGGAGCAGCCCCGATCCACTTAACACGGTGGCGGCGTTTCCCCAGCCGTAACTTCCTATTGCCGTCGCGCTTTGAGAGACAGCAATTCGCTTTTAATTTTTTATTGTCTGTATTAGAATTTTAATTTTAAAGCGCGCGGATCAAAAGAATTCATTTCTCTGGTTCGCCAGCCGAAGTAATCCCAAGTGACATGGCGGCTCAGTGGCGGGGACATGCCCTTCTGCAGAGGTGAACACAGAGGCTCTCTCTCTTTTTCTCGCCCTCCCGCCCTCCTTCCCTTTCACTCTCTCTTTCTTTTCTCACCCATCCTTCCATCCTTCTCTCACCCTCTTTCATCCTCTCCTCACCTCTCTCTTATCTCCTCACTTCTCTCAATCTATCTGTCTCTCATTTTCTTTCCCTAAGCTCATTTTCTTTCTCTTTTCTTCCTAACTTCTCTCTCTCTCACTCCCTCTCTCCCTCCCTTCCTCTCTCCATGTTTCAATCACTCATAAAAGTTACTCTTTTGTATGTTAATTGCTGTTTATTAGCATATAGGACGTATCATTTTCCATGTTAAGTATCCTATTTACCCCTCCATCAAAGGCACATTGGTGCATATGTGTGTAGAATGCCTATTTATACTCGTGGGTGTTTCCCGGCTCCAAGCTAATCTACAGGCTGTAATTAGGTCTGGTTCTAATGAGGTTCTCCTTTAGAACGACACAGTTATTTATGGGAAGTACCGGAGGTGCAGAGCAAGGGACGCAGAGGACCATGGAGGTGTGTGTGTGTGTGTGTGTGTGGACATGGACGGGGCCGAGGAAGAAACAGGGTCCGCTATCACAACTCATTAGCACCCTCAATTAGCCTTTCAAACCGCGGGGTGCCAGAGTGCTCTTCAAAGGAGGTGCTGGTTAAAAGGGACTGACCTTCATGCAAATGACCACATGGTCAAACAAGCAGGGGCCCTTCACTCACCCTCACCTCCACAAACACACGCACACACACACACATTTACACATTCAAATGTGTATAAGAGGAAACAAACACACAGAAACACACCTACATTTGCAGCGTATGCAGATCTCACATGTTCTTAACCATTTAATCCTGTACAAAGCCATACAATCAAATGCAAAAAGGCCTCAGTTAGTCTCAGGCTGTTGACATATTTACACAGGAACAACTAAGGATCAGGTCTTATTCAGCACATTCTGTGCTTCTTCACGTAATTTTCCACTTACACAAGGAGGCGGTGCATAGTCAGCCTTCATTGCTGGTGGAAAAATCCCCACATCACATTTACTCCATAATTATATCATGTAGCCGCTGTCCTCATATGTAAATAAATACACAGAGTCTTTATTAAACACACATATACACGCACACACAGATGAAAGTCCAGATTGACTGCACTCAACAACAACAACAATAAAAAAAATAGACCAAAAAAAAAAGCTCAAAGGAAATGCAGCTCAAAGCGACAGAAATAGCGCTAATCTACAGGATGGTAAACAGAGAAGGAACAGACTGGCTAAAGCTGTACTGTGCTTGGCTGTGCTGTGCTTGGCTGTGCTGTGCTGTGCTGTGCTGTGCTTGGCTGAGCTGAGCTTAGCAGAGCAGAGCAGAACAGAACAGAGTAGAGAAGAATAGAACAGAGGGCTGCTTTGCTTGTTTGGGTGGGTGGTTGTGTGAGCTTCACCTCTGGGCTACTGCTGCTCTGGTACTAGTAGGCTACTGCTGTAATGCAATAGGGGTGTGTGTGTGTGTGTGGGGGGTAGGATAGGGGTGGCTATGGGCTGGGTTGGGCTGTGGTAGGAAAGATGGGTGATGGCAGAGGCAGAGAGGGTAAAAGCGGAGCGAGAGGAACCAACGTCCATTAAATTCTGTGTTCTATTTTTGCAAGGGCGAGGGGGGCAAAATCCCCTTTATGCAGACCAAAGGCGAGCCCTCATTCGCTAATACAGAAAATCGGGTAAAAGTCTATATTGTGATGTGCCGATTCATGCAGACCGGAACTATACCCGTTCGCTCCCGTTGCAACGTATTATGTTGCTCTATCTTGGTCAATATTCCATAGTGCTGGTGCTGGTGGTGGAGGTGGTGGAAGGTGGATGGTGGTACCTCAGAACCGAGGTGGCAGTTTGGGATGGATGAGTGATGCACCATGGCTCCATTGCTACTCCAGTCCTACTGCAGTGCCATGATGTGCAGTGTGATGGAAATGGCTGTGGCAGTATGGTGGGGTTGGGCAAGGGTGTGGTGTGTTGTGTGATGTGTGATGTGGGTGGTGGTGGTGGTGGAGGGGGTGGAGGGGGTGGAGTGGGATTGGGTTGGATGCTGCCAGTGGGGAGAAGCTGCTGATTGCGGCAGGAAGAGCAGCCAACAGCTGCTCAGGTTAATGAGAGGAGATAAATTAACAGCGCCGGCGTAAATCAGCTTTATTGAACAAACTCCCACCATTACAAAGGATTTGTTTAGCAATAACTTTCCCCTCCGCGACGGCGGCTGCCAGAAATGGACTGCAAATGTGAAACAAATTGACTTTTTCCTCCCCTTTGATTTGCCTTTGTTCGGGCAATATTGAACATTTCTCACATCTGGCTCATGTTAGTGGTCGAGACCTTGTGATATGAGCAATTGTGCAACTGTGTACTTTGTGTGTGTGTGTGTGTGTGTGTATGTGTGTGTATGTGTGTGTGTGTGTGTGTGAGAGAGAGAGAGAGAGAGAGAGAGAGAGAGAAAGAGAGAGTGTGAGAGAGCAGATGTTGAGGAGTGTAAAAAGAGGTGAGTATGTATTGTGTCAATGAGGTCCATCTGAAGTGAATGACACCATTCGCTCCAGATGAAAGCACAGTATACACACTTTCCTAAGGCCCAGGACCCCTCATTACTCCCAAACAGTGAGTTCTCACCTGGATACACAACCAACATCTGCAAAAAAAGCAGTGCCGACCTCTTCAACCCTCCTCCTCCTCCTCCCACCTTCTCTCCTCTTGTCGGAACGTTTCCCCCTCTGACACTCGAATCAAATGGGCTTTCCGGAGGTGTATTGATGCGCAAATATGTGTCCTCTTGGCCCTGTGCTCTCTCTCCGTGAACCTCATTGACAACAAACGCTGCTTTTGTATTCCCTCCACTGAGCTCTCTGTCTTCTCTATGCTAATGGAGGGAGAGGGGAACCAGGCCAGTGTGCATAATCAGGCCTGCTGCATTCAGATCATGTACTGTTGTTTCAGTTAACGCCATCAGTAAACTGCAGGTCCTCTCTCTCTCTCTCTCTCTCTCTCTCTCTCTCTCTCTCTCTCCCTCTCTCTCTCTCCTAAATGGTAAGCCTTACCTATTCAAGGCTGGCTAATGGGTGATGTTGAGAGGCAAGGGAGCGAACACAAGGCTACTTAAGCAGTCCCATGACTTAGATTAGGAGTTTAACGCTATTTACATTGCGGCTGCTCCACCTGACACGCTTGAAGAGGCATCATTGAGGAGTAGAGGGTTTGTTTTTGTCTTGGAACCGCAAGATGACGAGCTAAATTGCCTTGGAAGCGCAGTGAATGACAAGACTTGTGCATTAGAACACATTGCCTTGCTCACATTCGAATTCAACTTATTTCATGTTCATCTGAGTAGGCGTAATTGCTAAGGGCATACACTGTACACACTGCTGAGCCATTGGACAATGGTGAAACAGGCAGCACTTCTCAGAACCTTGCCCAACTCTAACCAATTTCCATTTTGTTTTTTTAAAAGGACCGTTTTCTCTTCCCTCCCACAGGGGCAACGCCGAAAGACCAAGGCGACCCAGAAAGCCCTTGCATTGTTACAAAAAAGCTGCATCATGAAATGTGGGATTGGCAAGCGGTGAATTTCCTGTGGATTATGCGGCTATAAAGGCCTCTAGTTAAAAGATGCAGAAGAGGGACCGGACCCGCGCTGTGGGACCAGGCCAAGGTGGACTATGGAAGTGACCCTCTTGAATCAAGGTCTCTGTGATCTCAATGAATAGGAAAAATACCCTCAAATGGAGGAAGGTGGTGGGCAGGAATTGAAGGAAATTGCTACCTTCACCTGGGCCCGACTCCACAGGTGATCAAGCCTCTTGTAATAATTCAGAACCATGAACCGAGGAGAGAGACAGAGAGAAAGAAAGTGTGTGTGTGTGTGTGTGTGTGAGTGTGTGTGTGATAGAAGTGTAGGTAAAATTGAGGAGGGTTGGGGTGGTGTTGGGGGGCAGGTGGGAGGTGGGGGGGGGGGGTTGCTGTTATCTGAGAAAATGTCCACTCTAATTTAGTCTCTGCTATTGGGCTGCCCCATCCTGAGTCTGTAAGACCAGCAAGGGGCACCCAGTTTGACTGCCCATTGAACTGAAATAGAACATGGCATTTCTTGTCATAAGCGGTGGTGAATTAAATAGCCTCAGGACTAGGTCAGTATTTGATAAAATCCTATTTGAAAGAGAAAGACAAAGACAGTACCAGTTTCCTGGAGTAATCTATATTCATGTGATAATTTGTAGTTTTGTATGTACTTATACATGTTCTTTCAGTCAGTTTCATTAAGTGGGATCTAGAATTTTCTCAGTGTTGTACAAGTATTAATAGTACTAATCTAATATATGCAGACTACATTATTTTATGTGCTCTTTAGTTCTGAGGTGAATTAATGAGATGACTGTCTAATTAGTCTTTCTTTTCTGTGAGCCTGTTATATCGGGACTTCAATTTTGTATGTTTCTTACCAAG
>JASCQY010000072.1:5826369-5828869 GCA_030264315.1 Sardinella tawilis | reverse complement strand
GGTCTTGGAGAAACTGTACATACAAAATGCGATGCATGTGTGTGTGTGTGTGTGTACAGTATACGGTATGTGTGTGTGTGTTTGTGTTTGTGTTTGTGTGTGTGTGTGTATCTGTCTCTGCATCAAATCCACTGGTGGTCCGAGCTGTTAGCCGAAGCCGTTAAACAGAGCCCTGGCACGGCAGGACTTCTAAATCATGTTCTTTACGATCTGTCCAACATGGAGTGCAACACGAAAATTGGATCGCTCTCTTTGTAATTGCCGCTGCCGCACAGAAGAAATGCGGCGTCTTAACCACCTCTCCTCTCTTCGGTGATGTAACATGTTGTTTCGCTGCTTGCCAATTTTACAATCGATAGACTTATTAAAAACAGAAAAAAAAAATAAAACGTGTGCAGCACAGCCCCACAGTTTTATTGCGCTTGCGGTTTTCACCGACACTTTTGTATCTCCATTAGATCTTTACGTGGGACGAGGCCTGCGTTTCCCGTGGATGCCAATGGCGTGCGTTGACCTCCAGCACTGTATCCTCTTTATGGCATGCAATAAAAATGCCCCATGCTTCCAAAATAAAACGCTACGCTCTCTCCGATCGCTGGGCCTAAAGTTACCTTGTGGGGAAACGTCCCTGTAGAGGAAGTTTCACTCCTCTGCGCAAGGACATCGGGGCTGTTTTAGGCTGTTTCTGTTAAGGTTGGCTAAAGTTTTGAGGGAAAAAAAACAACAACAACAACAAAAAACAGAGGAAGTCAAGAAGAACAAAAGCAAGCGAGAAGAGCGAAAGTGCGGAATAGTTTTGGGTGGCGTCGGCGTCGGAGGTGGATGCGTACGGAATGAGAAGTGAGCGGAGCTTGAAAAGCGAGGCGTGTTGGGCCCTGAATGGAGTTTCCTGCTGCGGAGGAAATGAGGGTTCGGGGGTAATGTGGTTATCTGGCGGTGACACGCCGAGACCTCAGCGTCTGTATTCAGCGCCATGCGTGGTCCTGGTGGCGACCGTGGTGGGGGGGGGAAGGGGGAGAATTTGGAAGGGCCAACGCCACGCCACGGGGGCACGGATCTGAAGGGTCGCGTCCGACCGGTGGCAGGACTATAGGATTAAACAACAATAGAAAAACCCAGGATTAGAAGCTGCCTCACACCCAGGTGCCTGGCTCTTCTCCATGTCCTCTGTCTCTCTCTCTCTCTCTCTCTCTCTCTTTTCTTTTCTTTCTTTCTTCCTCTGCTTCCTTCGCTTCCCGTTCCTCCTTTTGTTGTTGTTATTGTTTACCTTGCTTTATCTCTCCCTCCCTTTCTCCCCCTTCCTCTCTCACTTTCTCTCTCAAACACCTACCACTCCTAGTTTGATGTTGTTTACAGCATTCTATTTCAGCACCGCTCCCTGTTTCTTCCTCTCGTTCCTCCCTCCCTCTTTCTCTCTCTCTCTCTCTCTCTTCCTCTCTCTCTCTCTCTCTCGCTCTGTCAGGGGCCTTGGTGGAGAGTGATATCTTGTTTGCCTCATGACAGCAGTGCAGGAAGAAGAAAATGAAAAGGGATGAGGATAAGGCTTGTGTGGAAGAGAGCGCCCCCCCCCCCCTCCCCCCAATCCCCCACCCCACCCACACCCCGACACACAATGATCCAGCAGCCAGCCTGCACGGCTGATACCCCAGCCATTCAGACCTGGTAATTTGAGGGAGGAAATTGCCAAAAGTGCTGAGAAACGGAGGGGCGTCCAAGAAATGGAGTAGAGGAAGGGGAAAAAACGATGGAGAGGGAAAGAACACACTGTGGGAGCTCGATGCGTGATTTGTGGAGCAGTTGGGGGGGATGTGTGTGTGTGTTTGTGTGTGTGTGTGTGTGTGTGTATACTTGTGAGGAAATGTGCGAATGCATGTGCACGTGTGGGTGTGGGTGGGTGTGCTTTTGTGTGTGTGTGCATGTTAGTAAGTGTGTGCCTGTATGTTGACATTTGTGTGTGTGTGTGAGTGTGTGTTTGTGTGTGTGTGTGTGTGTGTGTGTGTGTGTTTGTAGAACCTGTTAGAACAATGCAGATGGCTTAATTTGTTTCACAGTCGCGTTCCAGGCCGGGCTGATCAACGGGTGGCGTGGGGAGCGGGGGAAAGGGAACAGGCAGAGGGGCCTGGCAAGTCGAGACAAAAACAGAAAAAAAAACCCAGCGGGTGCTCAGAGCACCGCCTCTCCCGCAGCCAGACACAATGGAGCCACGGGACACCCCCACCATCACCACAGCACCACCACCATCACCACCACCACCATCATCACCACTGGCTGGAAAGGTGCTGTGCACTCGTCATTACGACTAGAGGCAGCTAGAACACAGGTGTCATTATGGGTTCATAACAATAACATTGGCGTCTGTCCACGGTAGTAGATCAGGACAGGCTTTTATTGGTGTCGGAATCGACCCCGCTTCATGCAGACATTTGCCTTGTGTGTGTGTGTGTGTGTGTGTGTGTGTGTGTGTGTGTGTGTGTGTGTGTGTGTGTGTGTGTGTGTGTGT
>JASCQY010000072.1:5727774-5740347 GCA_030264315.1 Sardinella tawilis | reverse complement strand
TCCTCGGAGACGAAATCCTCTTGGCTTTAGCTAGACTATATGACGGAGTCAATAGTCGGCTTTCGCCTAGGCTAGTTCTATATAGCTATTGTATGAATCCAGAGCTTGATCTAGTCTATATCTGTCCAGTTTGAGATGCTATCATGATAGAAAGCATGATGAACAATGGAAAACTTAAACTTAAAGTACAAACAAGAAACAAACAAACAAACAAGACCAAAGCTTGTCTGCGGTATTGGTGAAAATTGCAGCTGGAATCGGTGAGCACTAGGGAGCCACGGTGTGTGCAGGAGCAGAAAATCAACCACATCCACCCCTAATTGTCCAAATTTATGTAAATGTACAACATTTTACGGTTCCTTCTGGTGGCATCACTTTTTGACTGAGCGAGCGTACTCTCATATTGTTTTTATTGTTACTGTGTGGCATAAATAATGAAGAGTAGAGATTTTACTGAAAAGTATATAGGTCTCCTGAGCCAGCTTCTTTATTATTTCATATGTCACTGGTAGTTATCCCAGCCAGTAAAGATGGTATTGCCCTATAGGCGAAGATTTCTCATGTTTATAGTTTCACAAGTTAGACGTAAGTAAGACTCAAAACAGGGAAAGACTCAAAACAGGCTAACTGGAGTCTAACTCCAGTGCGTTACTTAGGTATTTCGTCCAGGTATCCTGCAACAATTGGATTCCACTCTGATCAATGGAACTGGCTAGGCGACATCAGAAAAATTTTACCAAATTAGTTTTCCATGGCACAAACAGAATGCTTCAGTGTTGCCCAAGAATAAGAGTTTCCATTTCATTGAAGCCTGGATATTTCAGCAAGCATTTAGCAACACTAAGATATATGGTGCTGTACATGCCGAGAAGGAATGTTTATTTGTAGATTTTAATAGTGTATACAATACACTCCTGTTGGAGAACAGCGCAATGATTGACATTGTTGACAATCCACATATTGCTTTTGTGTTTCCATGTATCTTAAGGCCTGATTCCATAGAGGTAGGATAGAATTCCTAATTGGCATGTGAAAGAAGAGGCGGAGATCCAGTTCCTTGCAAATGACATTTCAGACTTTTATGATATCCCTTTCATGGACGCTTGCGGTGAAAAATAAGATTAGAAAAAAAAAAATCCACATATCCGACAAGGGGATATTATCATGGTCCCCAGGAAATCAAGTGGTCAAGAAAAAATGGCAAGAGGAGTGGTTACGGAATGATCGACAAACTTCTCAAGCACGCACCATTGTGCCTCTCATTGTGTAAGGTAATAGCCCTGAAGACCTTTTGAAGAGACATTGTTTCAGATAATGGAATAGGCTGGATGGTTTAAAGAGCTGTCATTTTGGAGATGACAGCTCTTCCAAAAATAATGGCCAGCTAATGTTCACTTTTTTCCATTTTAAAAAAAGAAAAAGAAAAAAAGGTGTCTGTTGTCTGTTGCTAGTGGGCCAAAACTGCACAGTCATGATTGAAATGTATTATTTATTTAATATCCTTATTTTTTTAACTAGCATTTTATGACAATTTGCTAATGCCTATGACAACGTTATATCCCATAGACCCATAGAGTACCAAAATTACACAAAGTGCTTATACATGTATTGTTGGATGGTATGTAACAATACAATTATGATTTCAATCGTACTATCACACAAAAAGTGGGAAAACCAAATGCCCCTCAAACAGACAGAATATATTCTCTAATAGAGAAGAGAGAGAGAGAGAGAGAGAGAGAGAGAGACAGAGAGGGAGACTTGGCTTGGCTTCTGGTGCCGTGTGAGACTCAAAGCGATGCTGAGAGCTTCTATCATGACCACCAACTAGCCCGGCTTCCCTCCTGGCCTGCTGATTGCATGCTGAGGGTTTCATTCATGCCCATTTCCCCTCCTAAATATTGATCTAAAGTCATTTGCCTCCCAGAATGGAGAAATGATTCAAATTCATAGGCTGTTTCCAAACACAACGGTGCCGTTATTTTTTAATATCAAAATCATTTTCCGAGGTATTGCTCTGTGTGGCGGCGGTGGTGGTGGTGGTTGTGGTGGTGGCTAGCTAGCTGAGCGGCTTATTTGCTTTTGTTTCGTCTGGATTGTGTCTTTTCCTGCTGTTAGACGAAAAAAGAGGGAGAAGGAAACAGAGAATAGGAAAAGTCAGCTGTGTGTTGTTGCTACTTTCCAGAAGTTGAAGCTCAGGTGAGGTGACCTGGGTTGCCTCCTCCAGTATTGTTGTGTGTGTGTGTGTGTGTGTGTGTGTGTGTGTGTGTGTGTGTGTGTGTGCGGTGTTTGAACATGAAAGTGATGGGCGTGCACGTTCCCTACTTAGCACGCATGTGGTCTTTGTGCATGCAGCACTTAATGAAGGAGCGGAATTTGTGAAGTCTCCTTTGATATAAATGTCAGCATGCGGCCCGGCATCCTCATTGGCTTTGAAGTGCTTCATCTGAAAGCGAGCGTCTGCCGCTGAATGGTGAAGTGGCTACACCGGAGAGAGAGCGCAAGGGAGCGAGATGGAGGAGAAGAAACAAAGATTCCGGCTCCGAACGTCTAGAGCAGGATGAGATGATGTGATGTCTGACTCAACATGGCCCCTGTTTTTAGAAGGGTGACATAGAGTAGAATGCAGGCAGATCCTTTAAGTCTCGTGCAGCAGCTATCAGACTTTACAAATGTCTTCGGTATGGTTGATGGTGAAAGCGGCAGCATAAGTAAGGGACATTCACAGAGAGGCTAGCCGGGCTAATAAAAGTCAATAGTGCCTGGCCTTGAGGTTAATATTCCATTTATTCAGGGGCGCAGTAGCTCAGTTGGTTAGGCGCCTGTCCATGACTTGGGGGACCCAGGTTCGATTCTGGCCTGAGTTCATTTTCCGATCCCTCGCTGTCTCTCTCTCCCTACTCACTTCTTGTCACTCTTCAGCTGTCCTATCCAATTAAAGGCAAAAAGCCCATAAAAATATCTTAAAAAAAAAAAAATCCTGTTTATTCTACTTCTCGTTTGCCAACATATTAAAACATTAAAATGGTTTAATAACATGTTCCTTAATTTCAAACTGTTTTCTGCCTTGAAATATCAGTAGGCCTATCAGATTTCATTAAAAAGAATAGTCCCCATTACGAGATGTGAGCCATGCAAGAGAGGCTACTGTGGAGGTAAAGAAATTTATTTTGGACACAGTTAGCTTTGTGACACGAACGTTGCATCGTATGAGGTGTACCCAGATGGAGAGTAAACCAAAACAAATGAAAAAAAATTTTGGTAAGTGTCTGTGTTTATTTCCGATGTTAGAAAAGCTAGCATGTTAGCTAAAAATTAGCCCCTGTTGTTGGGGCAATGACAACACTTACACTGGATGTTATGGCTCCACTTTTCTTATTAGTAGAGTATTAATTTAGAATTCGATGAAGCTGCACTCAGTCGTCAGCGGGCGATATATGGTATTAATTCCCTCCTTCTAACCAATCAGAATCGAGCATTCTCAAATGAAGTACTGTAGAATAATGTTGCATAATGCTTTAGTGTAAGATATATTGTGTGCATTTATTTATGTATTTATTTATTTGTACTGACCGGGGTAGTGTCGGAATGGTGTCTGTCCTAATTAGTCAGTAATGTTAAATAATGTTAAATGTTGGTTTTAACTGTTTGCTGCTGTAATACTTAAACTTCCTCTTGTTAAAGTTCAATTTTATCTAATCTAATCTAATCTAATCTAATCTAATCTAAGGAATCAAAGGAATAGGGTGTTGCATTCTGTTACACATGATGTGCCATACAGTATGCAATCTCTAATCGCTAATTCAACAAAGCCAAAGTAAAAAATGGTTTCCCATTCTACTATACTGTATGTCTCCTATGTCTCTACTGCCTGCTTACAGGAGACAGGTGCAGTATAGTCACCAGCTCTTGCTATTGGACAGCTTTTGCATTCCACACACACAGCCACACAATGTGCCCAAAATCCTCTTTTAGCAATCTTTCGATAAACCTCAGTACCGGCAGGTCTGCCTTATTTTGACAAATGTTCCTTGTGGTTTAACAACCGAAGCACAGTCTTAGAAAATAACAGGCATGAGCACAGATCTGTTGTCCAATAATGGTTGCCACTTGCGTTGCCTACTCAAGCATTCTTTGGCAACTGCACCCGAGACAAGCAGTGACACAGCAGCGGCAATTATTTTGTGTGTAGAGAGAGGCTTCATAACTCAATGAGAACATGACTGCTGGTGATTTATCCAGATGCTCCATTGGAGTCGGGGTGCATAAATCAGATGCCTCACCTATCCCTTGCGCTTATTTACACCCTGTGGTATTTATGACGCGTCTGCCTGCATAATCAATGTCCCTAATTTTTAATTGTGCTTTTGCCATTCGCTACACTGTGCTGAGCAGTAAATGTTTCGGTTGAAAAATATTAATTAACCCTGCGGTAGGGCGGAAGATGAGGGAGATTAGGATGATCTGGTGAAAGGCGTGGAGTGAACGAACAGATTACAGGGGATTACGGAGAAGGTGAACCTTTATTCTCTTTGCCCCATAGTACTTGTCCCCAGATATTATGTATTTAAGGATTTGATACATATTATATTATTTTTATACTTACAGGTTGTTATGGCAAGGTTAGGATCTTAGAGTAAGATTAATAATGTGTAATGATACATATTAACATGATGAATTCAAAGGATAATCTAATTCATTTTATTATTTTTACTGGTACTAGAATTTGTTAAGAGAACACAAAACCTTTTGTCTCTTTTCAGTAAGCTACTTTAATAAACGCCTCTGATAAAGTTAGGATGAACTGTCAAAAAGAAGATTGACACAATCTAAGGATTTTGTCATCATCTTCACAATTAATCCATACCTCTTTTTGCTATCTTTGATCACAGGTGCTTTTGTTGCCCGATAAGAGTCTAGCCAACCATAAACACAATGGCCATTTGTCTCTCTCCAGCGCTATCTGCTCGATGCGGTAAGCATCAGAGGGCTATCCCTGTGTGGCTCTCATCCCGCCAAAGATAGTGATCTAATCTCTGACCAGAGCCCTCCCTGCAGTTCAAAACATGGAGAGACAGAGAGAGAGAGAGACAGAGAGAGAGAAATATGAGGTTGGGAAAACGCTTGCAGGATTATCCTGTTCTGCATGTGGGGTGGCCATGTTTGCGCAGGCATCATCTTTGTGTGTGTGTGTCTGTGTGTGTGTGTGTGTGTGTGTGTGTGTGTGTGTGTGTGTGTGTGTGTGTGTGTGTGTGTGCATGGTCGGACACAGATTACACACCCCCCCCCAAACACCACACACACACACCCCCCAACAAGCAACTGTTTTGTTTTGTTTGTTATTTGGATGGAAGGACATGGATGGAAGTGATGAGATAATCTAGTAGCATGAATAATGGCATGCAGATAGCCCTTTGTGACAAGGAATGGCAAGGGTGGAATTGATGGAATAATTTGGAAGTTGTGTGAATGAATGAATTAAATGGCCCCTGTGAAAAGTGTGTCCATCCAACCCATGGACCAGACTTGCTCAGCTGACTGAGAGAGGACAGACGGACGGATGGATGGATGGAAGGAAGGCAACCTGAATCCATATTTTTCAACATCCAACCATACAGACCCACACATAGTATTATAGTATATTATTATAGTCTCTTTTATGCCAGCCGTCACCACGGTTGAGTATGCGATCTGACTGCCTTACCAATGAGCTTGGCTCTTTGGCGCTGCGGTCAAGTTGCACGTTCAGCACCCAGGAGACCCGAGGTCAAGACCGGGTGGGGTCACTGCTCTCGCCCTTCGCTACACAGCCAAGCGTCTGATTGTATGATTCAGTGGTAGACCCTGTGTTACAGTAACTTCACTTTCAAAAGCAGTGTACAGTACTGTACATAATAATTGCCTGTGCTACCGGTATACTTTTGGTACTTTTATGAGGGGGGGCTGGGGATTACAGGTCCCTTTAGTGAAGTTTTGCTGAAGGTTATTCCTTTTCCAACTTAAACGATTAATGCAGTCACACTCTGATATCTGCTGTCTGGAAGTAACCTGCTGAATTCAATCACAGCTAAAGACTGAGAGGTCTTCAGACTCTTCTCTCCGCCAGTGTCATATTAGGAGACTCTCTATCAGAGGTGTTTGCATAATTTGAGATTGAGGCATTTCACCATCTGCATGATAGATCTGCTCGGTGTGTGAAGGCCTCTGAATTTTCTCACGTTAAAGAATAGAGGCAATGCTCACACGTTCCATTTGTGACATTATGAAGGCCCAGACCATCTATATTATGATTGTGCTATCACTAGCAATATATCCATACCTGTTTATAAAGCACTCCTATGAGAGTTAATCAGTTCAGTATATTCAAAAGGATTTATTGCATCATGTGGCGTGATTGTACATTGGATTAGCCATCTGGTCTCTGAAATAGTTTCTGAAAGTCCTAGCTCAAACATAATGCATTATACATTAAATTTGTAATATACTTCCTTATTTCAGTGAATGAGAAACCACTCCAATATTAGCATATGTCTTTAATAGGCCTTTAGGTTACTGTGTGTGTGGAATAACTATTTGGGGGAAATAACACTGTTGATATTGTTGATATTATAAGTCATTCACTGAGGTGTATTAGGAGTGGATTAAATATGTGTCTTAGTATTGCTGCATTCTCCTTCTATGGCGCTTAGCGTTGCTTCAATACAATATTTAACAGAGATGATGATGATGATGATGATGGTGGTGGTGGTGGTGATTACGTCTACAGCAGGCTTCTGCTGAGTTAATCCACATTGTGCATTTCAAATGGACTGTTTCATTAAGGGGAGTGTCATTACTGTGGCACGAGTGACTGGCCGGGTAATGTTTTAACTTGAGAGAGCCGACATCTCGCTGCTCTTGTCACTTCTTGTGTCCTTTCTTGTTTTTTTTTTTTTTTCTCGTTTTCTTTTTCTTCATGAGTATGAGAGGCTGTGTTTGGGTTTTGTGTGAGAAATGAGGTGGGCCACACAGTGAACCCACTGGCCAAAGAGGCTCTGTCAAAGCCTCTCATTACACTAAATCATCTGAGAAAGGGGAGGAAAAACATTCATTTTGCACTCACACTCTTTCTCACTTAACACACACACACACACACACACACACACACAGTCAGTGTCTCCTTGGGGTTTCATTCTGTTATGATGGGAGTGATGTTGAGCTGTCTTTTTTTTTCTTTTCTTTTTTCTTCCAGTTGTGTAATATCACCAGCATTATGAAACTTGATGTTGGATATGCTATTCTGAGTCAAGATAGTGACTTGGACCCTTTGCAGAGAAGCACACTGTTATCAGTCAAATGGAAAAAAAAAGTAGTATCCCTGTATCTCAGTATCCCTGCTAAAATCCTCATCGGCAGTGTGTTCAGCCCCAATGTGAGAAGGACTCACACTCAAACTGACTCCGTCTTTGAATGGAATTTGTGACTGAATTCCCATTCACAGTCAGACTGCGTCTGTGTGAGGTTAACTGGCAAAGGCCTCTTTAATCTACTCTCCTGGCCGAGTCTAGTCTATGTGAGCACCGGCCACCCCGGAGCTGGCCAGACCCTACAGCGTAGCTGTCTTAAGAATCAATAGTCGGATTCAAATGGAGGAAATACACTCTCTGGTGAGACGTGGTTGGCTAGATCTACATTAAGAAAATGATGTGTCTACTGTGTTAAGAATTTTATCTAATTGTGATGTACTTGACAGCCGACTGAAAATATTCATATGCAAAGTATTTTTGAGTCAAACACTGTAGTGTATGTGTGGCCTGTTTAGGGAAAGTCACCTTACCCAGCAGGGCATCAAATTTATATCTTGACCACAACACCAGATATGCCAAGCTTATTTAGTATGGCAGTAGAGTCACAGCACTCTGTCATGTGCAGTATTACCATGTTGACAAATGCTCTCTCTCTCTCTCTCTCTCTCTCTCTCTCTCTCTCTGTGTCAGTGTTGGCATTTTGTTGATCCTCGTTGCATTCTTAAATAGTCATTTTGACACATACAGTACTGTTTGCGTGTGTTCTTGTGTGACAATGCGATGACATTTTGTTGATCCTTTCAGCATTCTTGAATGCAAATCTTGACAGTACTGCAGTACAACTAAGAGTTTAAGAGCACAACTTTGAGACAGCTTTCTCACTCTGTCTTCCTCACTCACTCTGTGTGCGTGTCTTTGTGTGTGTGTATGTATGTATTTCTGTAAGCAAGGTTAAAAGCATGCACTCTCTCTGCGCTCTCTCTCTTTCTCTCTCTCTCTTTCTCTCTCTCTCTCTCTCTCTGTATGAGGGGCTATGAAGTCTGACACCTTGTTTTGCACTGCAGCCCATCGAGTGCAGGAGAGTTGCTGGTTTGCAGAGATGCTCTGCAGTTCTACCTGATCACCACACGGGGCAGTATTGACTCATTAATGGTGACCCTCTGACACTGCGCTCTCAGCAGCTCTCAAGGGACTAAGAAAATCCACTCTTTTTGCTCTTATGAAGTGAATGGTGGTTGTTTGCGTAGAAATGCATAAATCCAATACATACAGTATACTGTATCAGAAACAAAAACAGTAACTCCCAGAAATGCTTTGAACCATAACAAGATGTACCAATCTTTTGACAGTGTGGGTGCCAAACTCCTGTTGTTATATAGCATGCTAGTAGGTATAGAAATTCAAGTGTAAAAGGAGACCTCCGCTGTGATTCAATCCATAGCCCTGTGGTTCTAGCTGTGCTGTCTGAAGGAAAACCAGAATATTGAATCCTACATAAACTGAATAACAAAGCCGCAGCATTATCTGAATTAGACATACAGTAGGAAAATGAAAGAGCAAATAAGTCATTGTGCTCCATTCAGTTGGTGTTCGCTGTTGGTTAACAATTCGATCGATTTTGTGTAAAAATTCCACATTCTTTTTCCAACTGACAGCGCTCGGTGACCTGGGAAAAAAGAGCTATGGTTTGATAAACACTGGATTTCTCCTTTAAAAGGTGGCCTATGTGAGTATGTGTGTGTATGTGTGTGTGTTTATTGTGGTGGTGTTTGTCTGTTTGTGTGTGTGCTGTGATTGAACAGCCTCTTTGAACATAAAGAGATTCGCACAGTTCTTCTGCATTCTGGTTCTAGCATATTTTCTTTACTCTTTTCCTTGCTTTTTTTAAAAAAAAAAAAAAGAAAAGAAAAAAAAGGCTCCCCCCTCTTTGAAGATCTCATGCAACCATTCTCAGTTGTGTTGAAACAATGTGGCACAGTTCAGAATGCTCTTTGATCTCCGCCAGCTTTAGAACACGATGCAGTAACTGTCGGATGTGTGAAAGAATGTAAAAAAAAGGAGGAAAAAGAGAGAGAAGGAGAGAAAGAGAAAAGAGAAGGAGAAAATAGCACCCCACAAACCAGCAGCACGCCAGACGATTGACGCCATTTTCCATGTCAAAGGAGTGCCTTTTTCTTTGTGGGCAAGAAATGCAAATTGCATATTTGCCAACTATGGCATTAAATCCCTTGAGGAGTGTTGAGTGAGTGTGTCAGGTATGCTAATGTCACCTCTGAGCGATGGCAACAGACGGTACAAGCGACAGTGCATGTGTGTGTAGTATGTGTATGTGCATGCCTATGCGTGTGTGTGTGTGTGTGTGTGCGTGTGTGTGTGTGTGTGTGCGTGTGTGTGTGTGTGTACGCACGTGCGCGTGTGTGCATTACTATATGTGTGTATGTGCTCCAGTACTCAGCTGAAGCTCCACCTGTGGTGTGTGTGAGAAGTTGTCACCATGGCTCTCGTCTCTCCATCTCCGCCACCAGTGTGTTGCTCAGGATGTCAGTGTTGCATTGATTCAGTTTGCCCATTGCTGGTCACTGCTCCTGTTACAGTATCCAGTGAATTGTTGCTGCAGCCACTCCCTGGTGTCTTTTTAAGCCTGACCTTAACCCCCCCCCCCCCACTGGCACAGGTCTCTGTTTTTACTGCAGTACAGTATGTGTGGGGGGGTGTAGCCAGGGCAACACATTCATCTCTCGGTGGAGTGATGGAGATGACCCCCCTGACCCCTTGCTGCCGTCTCTCTGTGGGCAGGCTCATCTCTGGTGCAGGGACCTCTGTTTCTCCAGTTATTACACGCCGCTCCTCACACACACACACACACACACACGCTTACACTCACACGTACACACGTGAAATGTCATCCACTCCTTCTGCCCTCTTCATATCAGTTACCAGTAAACTGCCCACTGAGTTCTTTCTTTCTTTCTTTCTTTCTTTCAGTCTTTTTTTCTTTTTCTTCCTGTCTTTCTCAGACACTGCTTTCCTCTCTCTTCTTCCCAAGTCTGGCTTTCCCTCTCTCTCTCTCTCTCTCTCTCTCTCTCTCTCTCTCTCTCTCTCTCTGCTCTATTTTCCTCCTCTCTCTTCCTATAGTCCCAATGAAAGCCACTCTTTGAGACGTATGGATACCTCCCCCCTGGGACGCTCGCTGCAGACTCTTAACCAACACCTCTCTCTGGGATCATATTCAATCTGTCCAATCTGTGACCTTAAGCATAGTTATTTGACAAAGGTCAGGTGTGTTTACATCTGTGTATACTGTATAACATGCAGATGGACATTGTTTTCCAGTAAATAATTCCTATACGCTGACATTTCAGCTCAAATATGGCCACTGGGAGCTAAGGCTGCTGTGTAAACCAGTGAGAACCTGGGAAACGTTTGTCTTGATTCTGAAGCTGAGAAGCCCACCCCCTCTTAGCCCCGAGCACATAATTGCTTATTTCATGTTGATCATTGGAGTCGCCGAGGCTTCATTCGAAGCAATCTGTATTATCTGCGATTGTAAGAGTGTGAAAAACTACCTGTGATGAATCTTACTCCCACGTCTTAATGGAGTCCTGATGCCCTCCTCTCTCTCCCCATCCCTCTCCATATGAGGCGTTGTTTAATTGCTTGAAGGTCAGTGGCGATAATGTGACAACTTATTAGGAAGCTTATTTGGATGGCACTGATTTCATACCTCTCTCTCTCTCTCTGTGTGTGTGTGTGTGTGTTTTTCTTTCCTTCCACAGCACTTGGTTTCCAGGCAATTACCGGGCGTGCTATTTATTAATTTCACGGTTCACTGGGCTTTAGAAACTATAAATAGTGGGGGATGATAGTGCAATCGTTCACGATGTTAGTGGCCTCCATTGATTTTTGAACAGATTCAAAGCCTCAAGAACAAAAAAAATGAAACCCTGTACCACCCACAGTCCCAATACACAAAGGCATAGTGTCTAATGTGTGTTTGTGTACTGTATGTGTATGTGTGTGTACTGTATGTATGTGGTAGCATGTATGGAATGACACTTAAGCCTACACTCCAAGGAGAAAGAATGATGTGGTCTGAAGCTGATCTGAGAGTCCTTGAAACAAGATCAGATTGGCACCTGGTGCAGCAGGTGTTGCAGTCACCGGTTCCATTACCAGTCATTTTTTCCCCTCACAAAATGTCATTGCCAAGTCAAGTTTCATGTTATTGTCTTGGATCCTATTCAGAGAGAAATAAAAGTGTTCTTTCTCTATATTTCTCTCTCTCTCTCTCTCTCTCTCTCTCTCTCTGTCTTTCCTCCATTCCTTTTTATTCTATTTTTTGACTTCAAGCCAGAGTTTGTCTGTTTGCATTTGAAACATCTTCGCTCAGAGTTTTTTTTTTTTTTCTGTGCCAAAAGCGTGCGTCTGCCACTCGAAATGATTTGCATGGTAATTAATTACACCTTGTCATAAAACGAAGCAGTCATGTTTGAAAACAATCCAAACAGATTAGCCTAATGAAGACAGACCCATCAGCCAAGTAGTGGTAGGCCTCTGTCTCATTTTCAGTCACGGAAATGATTCACGCCTTCACTGCTGGAATGTGTTCCATGTTCAATTTCAGCACTGCTTACTGACAAACACACAAGCACACATGTATTCATGGACACACACATTAACACACACTCATTAAAACTGATCAGGTCATTCCGGGAAACAACAAAGCTAGTTAAAGAATAAACAACAGACAACAAACCAAATGTCAACATGAAGTCTTTTCTGTTCAGATAGCGTTTTTCCTTCTAAAAGTACTGTTTTTGTATGTTTGTTATTAATTGTGCTAAACTTGATCATGACCTTTAGAATTCAAAGAATGTCGAATTTAGTTTATTTCAGTTGTGCCCTTTCAGTTTGGGGTATAATAGTGCAATCGTTACACATGCACTTCCTGTTTTTTCTTCTATCTTTATTTCCTTATGATGTACAACACATCAGAGACTTAAAAGCTCATCCACTCAACAGGTATTGGTCTTTGAGTGAAGTCGCATGTAGAGATGTAAACATTTGATGCTACTTGTTGCAGTACTGCTGCTACCTGATTGCTCTTCAACCCCCCTGAGTGGTGAGTGTGACAACTTGGCAGCTTGTTGGCTTGAGTCTCGCTTAGCCAGGTTTAGCAGAAAGAAGAGTACTTTGCCAACAACTCGTGCGTGGCCGAGCTGTCAGTAAGGAAAAGCAAATTGGATACAATAGGCTACTGCAGACCAAATAGTAGTAGTATAGCATT
>JASCQY010000072.1:5506389-5510337 GCA_030264315.1 Sardinella tawilis | reverse complement strand
CTCTCTCTCTCTCCCTCTCTTTTTCTCTCTCTCTCTCTCTCTCTCTCTCTCTCTCTCTCTCTCTCTCTCTCTCTTTTATAATGCAGGTATCCTGCACAAGGGCAGCGGCGAAAACGTGTTCATCTCCCAGCAGCCACCTGTCATCACGAGCATCATGGGTAACGGCCGGCGCCGCAGCATCTCGTGCCCCAGCTGCAATGGCCTGGCCGACGGCAACAAGCTGCTGGCTCCCGTGGCGTTGGCCGCGGGCATCGACGGCAGCCTCTACGTGGGGGACCTCAATTTCGTGCGCCGCGTCTACCCGTCCATGAACACCACCCGTATCCTAGAGCTCAGGTACCTACTGCCCCCGAGTAATGTCCCTCATGGAAAATACCCCTATCCCATAATGTGTGTGCGTGTGTGTGTGTGTGTGTGTGTGTGTGTGTGTGTGTGTGTGTAGTGTGCACACATACTGTATATTACAGTATGGGTTGCCCCAGTGATGTAGCCTAGCCACGCTAGCCTCCAAATCAAATTGACGTTGGAGTCTAGAGACTCTTCATTGGGAGGGAAGGCGGGCTAAAAGGTTGTCATTCAAAGCATTCATCAAATCAAATCATTCATTAGACTCTGCACTTCACAGTGATTCATCGGCCAGTCGTAGGAGTAGCCCTATGAAGAGTCACTAGACGTCCCCGGCAGAGAATTACATTTGTTGCCGTTAAGGGCGTATAGTGTGGCTAGACTACCAGTGATGCCTACTCTGGATAATATGCCTTGTTTAGTACTTAGCTGCTTAGATTGTATTATACATGATATTATTTATCATGTGGGACAGATCAAGATAAGATATCAAGTCTAATACTATGCGGTAGAATGACCACCACGGATGGCTGTTGCTTGATGCATTAAGATATCATGCTGCACCGTGTTGTAATGATAATCACACGATAACCATATCAGATTATACGATGCGATATTATCCGATATGGTTTTCGGTCTCGCCATCAATGGCTTGTATCTTTGAGATTAACGCCGCAATTAAAGTAGGAAAACATGATTTAAGAGCAATATCCCGTGGAGTGCGTTCTCCAGATGATTATCTGACGGGGAAAGTAGAGCGAGCGCGTAAGACGACGAGCACGGGTAAGGAGGAGACAGTGGATTTGCTTAAGGTGATGGAGGGGGGATATGTGCCACGGTACAGCACAGCTCTGCACAGCACACACAGAAACAGACAGCAGTACAAGGCAAATCCACAAACACACACTCAGTCTCTCTCTGTCTCACACACACACACACTCACACACAAAGAGGCATACACACACACACACACACACACACACATACACAGCTCTACCAGCTCTAGCTGACGGCATATTTGCCTTAGAGTCACTGACTCGAGAATGATAAATGGCTTGCTTACATGCATTTGTGATTAATCCGGCTTTTTCTCTCCCCTCCCCGCTCGCAACCAACCGTGAAGGAACAAAGATTTTCGACACAGGTGAGCTCAGCCACACTCCTAGCGCCTGATTCCTCACATCTCTAATGCCTCTGTGGAGGTTTGAAAACAAATGCCTTGCGCTGTAATATTTTTTTGCACTATGACACAAATATTTTACTGTGTCCCGCGCGTGTGTGATTTTCTGCCGCGCTGCTGTGTGCGTTGATGGCTTTATTGTACTACAGGATGACAGATTTCTTGGATCATAACATGCATGGTTTATATGTTACTTTATATGATTATATCTGTTTATATCCATTCTTTGGCTGTTTTTACCGGATAAGCAGATAATAGGGTAATATGAAGAAAATGAAAAATGTTTCTCTCTCTCTTTCTCTCCTTCTCTCTCTCCCTCTCTCTTTCTCTCCTTCTCTCTCTCCCTCTCTTTCTCTCTCGTCCTTAGTAACAATCCGACCCATAAGTACTTCCTAGCCGTGGACCCTGTGTCAGGGGCGCTCTACATCTCCGACACCAACTCACGCCGAATCTACCGGGTGCGCTCGCTGACCGGCGGGAGGCTACTGGCGGAGAACGCAGAGGTGGTGGCAGGCACCGGGGAGCAGTGTCTGCCCTTCGACGAGCGCTGTGGGGACGGAGGCAAAGCCGTGGAGGCCACTCTCATGAGCCCAAAAGGTGAGATGGCGAGACACAAAAAGAGAGAGACAGAAAAAAAAGACGGGGGAGAGAGAGAGAGAGAGAGACAGAAAGACAGAAACTTTTAAAACCTATTTTATTGAACAATAACAGAGATCAATGATGTCTTAAAACACACAAAGGGAACTTTAATAAAGGAAGGAAGGAGGAAATGGCCACCGGCTGAAGGAACAGGTACTGTAGAGATGAATAAGAAATTAGTGTGTGTGTGTGTGTGTGTGTGTGTGTGTGTGTGTGTGTGTGTGTGTGACCTGCGTCAACCTGCACAGTCCAGCCCTGCTCATGACTGAGCAACTCTCAACCCCACGGACTGGGAGTGGATCACACTAGCCAGTAAGCTAAAACCCCAAGGCGCAAGTTGTGCTTCCTAATGCGTCTCTTAAAACACGGGGAGAGAAGGTTTACTAATATACACACCGTGCAGCTATCAAACGACCGGCGACAGTTACGCGTGCTGAGGGACTAGAGCCGTTCCCATGGTGATAGTAATCATGGCCGCCTCAGGGATTTCATCTACATTTATCAGCAGTTTTTTTTTTTTTTTTATAAGGCCATTCCAGCAATTTCTGCTTATGCTTGTTCCCCTGTGTTTGAGCGTGAGGCAGAGTAAGCCTGAGCTTATTGCAATGGCCACTGTCCAAAGCGCTGCCCGAATGAGACAGAACTGAACTGAACTGAACTGAACTGAACTGAACTGAATTGAATGGAGCCCAGTGTGAGGTACAGTAATAGGCTAGTAATAGGTGGCACATAGTGAATGTGGAAAAAGAGAAGGAGTGTGAGGATGCAGAAAGAAAGAAAGAGAGAGGTTGGGAGGGAGGGAGGGAGGGAGGGAGGGGAGGGCAGGGACAGAGGAGAGGTTGAGTAAGGGAAGACAGAGATGGAGTGAATGAGGAGGAGAGTAGTTGGAAGAGGAGATGGAGAGTCGAAAGGCGGGAGCCCAATGGAGGTCTATAGTAAGTGCAGAGAGAGGTTCTGGTGGGAGAAAGAGTTTGAAGTTATAAAATGACATGAGACACAGATTTAAGTTAAGGGCTAGTGTGTGAGAGAGAGAGAGAGAGAGAGAGAGAGAGAGAGAGAGAGAGAGGTGTGAGAACAAGTGTGTTGGTGGCTTTTCTATTTGAGGGGACGAGATTGCAGTCACGCTGAGCTCCTTCACAGATCTACTAAGTGACAACAAGCCTCCAGAGAAACTAGGAGTCCATCATATCCCAGCTTCTGCTGATTAGTGCAGTCATCCATAGGAGCTACACACACACACACACACACGCACGCATACTCACACACACAGACAGACACACAGACTCAGAAGCGCACACGCATGTATACACATGATATGTCCCGACACACCCATTCCAACAGACACATTATGGGATGTAACACACATGCAAAGACAAGGCAGCAGAAGTAATCTTTTGAAGATAATTAATCAGAGAATGTCATAGAATAGGTGCTAAGTTTTATACCACTTAGTTGAACCAGCCAACTGTATAATAGTTATCCCTATGGCAACTCTGACACTGGAGCTTGTGGCTGTTTGATGACTCACACTCAACACACACACACACACTACACACACACACACACTCAGCCTCAGGTGCGACTTTTCTCTTTTCTCTTTCACATTCACTTCGTCCCCCCGCCCCCCCCCCCCCCACACACACGCACACTACACACACACACACCCAGCCTCAGGTGCTACTTTTCTCTTTCACATTCACTTCGTCCCCCCGTCCCACACACACACACACACACACACACACACACACACACCCTCCCACCCATCCCCATTGTCACACCCTCTC
>JASCQY010000072.1:5498889-5503889 GCA_030264315.1 Sardinella tawilis | reverse complement strand
TCACTCTCTCTATCGAACACACACCTCCACACGCATACACACACACTAACTCACAAACACTCTCATCTCCCATCAGGTATTGCGGTGGATAAGAACGGACTCATGTACTTCGTGGACGCCACCATGATCCGGAAGGTCGACCAGAACGGAATCATTTCCACCCTACTGGGGGCCAACGACCTGACCGCCGTGCGGCCCCTCAGCTGCGATTCCAGCATGGACGTCAGCCAGGTACACACACACACACACAATGCATTATGGGACAGTGGACGGCAATGACAATGCCCCACCTCACACATACATACACACACACACACACACATAGACTCACTGACCTACCTCCCTGAGGAGTGCTGTGACATGGCGTGCCATTCTATTTGTGTAGCAATGAGGGCTTCGCTGAGTGGATTTTTACAAGGGTCCTCTACATGCACGCACACGCACACGCACACACACACACACACACACACACACACACATACAGTACACATGCCTGCAAACACACACCACACCACACACATGCAAACAAACAAACACACACACACACACACTCGACTGTCCTCGCCTCTCCCCAAAACAAATGCTGATCTCTGACACTGTTAGCATAGAGAGCCACTTCACTTGTTTGTTTCCTAAACACTCAGCAGGAATAAATGCGGTCTCACTCTCAACACAGAATTAGCCACTTATGATAAAGAAGCTAATAAGCGATTATAAATTAGCAGCTCATACCATGTGACAAGATAATATTTGAAATATACAATTTCCGTGAATTAGCTGTCATATTTCTTACATCCTTTTCACAGTCTACTGTATTTGATTTTGTGTGTAGGTGGATGTGGGAAGTCTTGTTGTCTAAAAATATTTAAAGCCAACTATCCAAACATTGTATTGTTATTCTACCTAATAGCCTAATATAAAAAAAACACAATAAACACACATATTTCTCACATGGGATTCTCACTTGGGATTTCTGCAGGTACGGCTTGAGTGGCCCACGGACTTGGCGGTGAACCCCATGGACAACTCGTTGTACGTTCTGGAGAATAACGTTATCTTGCGCATCACTGAGAACCACCAGGTGAGCATCATCGCCGGTCGACCCATGCACTGCCAGGTGCCGGGCATCGACTACTCGCTCAGCAAGCTGGCCATCCACGCCACGCTGGAGAGTGCCACAGCCATCGCCATCTCGCACGACGGCACGCTCTACGTGGCCGAGACGGACGAGAAGCGCCTGAATCGCGTGAGGCAGGTGTCCACGGGTGGCGAGATCTCGCTGTTGGCTGGCGCTGCATCGGAGTGCGACTGCAAGAACGATGTCAACTGCAACTGCTTTGCCGGCGACGAGGGCTACGCGCCCGACGCAAGCCTCAACGCGCCGGCCTCGCTCGCGGTCTCCCCGGACGGAACGCTGTTCGTGGCCGACCTCAACAACATCCGCATCCGCGCCGTGCGGCCCAACCGTCCCGTGCAAACCCCGGCCGGCCGCTTCGAGGTGGCGTCGCCTCAGGAGCAGGAGTTGTACGTCTTCAACGACGACGGCCTCCACGTGCAGACCATCTCGCTTGTGACCGGCGAGCCCATCTACAACTTCACCTACGGCGCCGACGGGCTTCTGACCGCCATCGCCGACAGCTCCAACAACACGCTCCGCGTCCGTCGCGATGGCGGAACCGGTTCCGGGAGCACCGGCGGCTCGGCGGGCCTGCTGAGGCTGGTGCTCATGCCCGAGAACCAGGTGGTGACCCTGGGCCTGGACCCGGCCGGAAGCCTGCGCTCTGTGTCGGCGCTCAACCGCGAGATCGTGCAGCTGGGCTACAGCGGCAGCACAGGCCTGCTGGCCATCAAGGCCGACGAGACAGGATGGACCACCTTTTACGAGTGAGTGGCGCGAGTGCATGTGAATGTGTGTGTGATTGTGTATACAGGGCATAGCCTTTGTGTGTTTAGACTGATTCTTCTGGACTAATACTGTTTGTGTGTGGTGTGTTCACATTGTGCGTATGTATGAGAGAGAGAGAGAGAGAGAGAGAGAGACAGAGAGAGAGAGACAGACAGAGAGAGAGAGGAGAGGGCATGACTATACTGGCTGCTTGAAAATCATGTGAATTAAATCCGACCTTAAAGCCTGGTGGACTTGGGTATGAATCTATCAGGTGTCTCGTCTGCCATGGCTTGTCTTTCAGCCACCAACCGCCCACCCACCCACGGTTGCCTTTCTGCAGGCCAAAGCAGACGCACACCTGCCTGCTATTCTGAACACCCGCTCTCCCCCGCACAAACACAATGTGGAATGCACCCAGCTAACACGAGAACGACATGAGTGACACCAGAGAAAGACAGACAGAGAAAGAGAGAGAGAGAGAGAGAGAGAAAGAGAGAGAGTAAAGGTGAGGGAAAGGTGAAGACAAATTTATATCACAGAGACGGATGGAAAGGGAGAAAAAAAGAGAGGGGAAGGAGAGAGAGTGAAAGAGTGAAGGACAAGCAAAGCATCCAGAAGGTCACGTAAATTCAATCTATACTTCTTTGATCGGTCGTATATATATTTAATGGTGTCTATTTTGATTCATCAAAATCCTCTGTATGCCTCCAAAGGAATCTTATTATTAAGGCCTTTTGAAGTTGATTTCTCAGGCACGTGTTTGTTGGCCTGACAAAGAGCCATGGAGAGATCTGTGTGACAATGCTGCCCTCTAGTGTTGGTCCGTGCAACTGCACCCTCCCCCCAATCTCGCATCCTCAAGTGTAGCCAGGTGCCAGCGAGCGGAGCGCCGCTGAAAGGGCTATTCCCAGCACTCGGCTTTCCTTGGAGAGAGATCTTTCAGTTGGTGACAGATCAGTGACAGTGTCTCCACACCATACCATCACTCCCTAGAGAGAGAGAGAGAGATAGAAGGAGAGAGAGAGAGAGAGAGAGAGAGAGAGAGGGAGAGAGAGAGAGAGATGGAATGACAGAGAGAGAGTGAGCCTGGGAGAGAGAGAGAGAGAGAGAGAGAGAGAGAGAGAGAGAGAGAGAGAGAGATGGAACGAGGGAGAGAGAGTGAGCCTGGGAGAGAGCGAGAGAGAGAGAGAGAGCGAGAGAGAGAGAGAGAGAGAGAGAGAGAGAGAGAGGAGCCTTCAGAGGCTGAGTTCCCCTGTCGCGCCAGTATGGAGACGTACTCCCTAGGAGATGTCTGCTTGTCATGTGATCCCAGCAGTGCTGGCTGGCTTGATCCAGTCCCTGAGTCCAACTGCGTCGCCAGTCTGCTCAGCTTATCCCATGGGGTGTGTGTGAGTGTGTGTGTGTGTGTGTGTGTGAGAGTATCTATTTCTGTGCTGCATGCCCAATGCTAGCATCACACAAGCAACATAATTAGGCAAGTGCGTTGGTTATCAGATTAATAAAAATATCTTCTAAAGTTTGTCTTTCTTTTTCGTGATATTAGAAGCAATTAGAACTCAGTGATGTCAGACTGTATCTCGTTTAGCTCAGTGGTCCAGATCCAAATCTTTAATTGGAAACAAAAATGTTGTACAATTCATTCAACATGGGCCTTATTCTATTAGTGCTGTTGGAGATATTTGAGCCAGACCTGGCCTAGTTTTGGCCCAGACTCGGATCTCAGAATATGACCGGCTGTGGACGAGAAGTCAAATCAGCTGCTTGAAGATCTCTGTCAGAACATTTACATGCATTTAATAATCGACTGGAATCAATTGTTTCTTAGTTGATCTCAATTGGACAGATTATGCAGCAACAAAAATCCGTTTTTCTGTTCTTGTCCCAGGTACGACAGTGAGGGCCGGCTGACAAACGTCACCTACCCGACGGGGATGGTCACGAGCCTGCATCGTGAGATTGAGCGCTCCATCAACATCGACATCGAGAGCTCCAACCGTGATGATGATGTCACCGTCATCACCAACCTGTCCTCTGTTGAGGCATCCTACACAGTTGTGCAAGGTGAGGCAGTGACATCAGTGGTTGGGCTGGTACGGTTCTACCTTCTCAGATTTTTTGGAATACAGAAAATGATTGAGCTACCGCTAACAGGAAACGGCTTACATATGCTTTTCAGGCATACACACTGTACAAACACATAATATTTCATTTCAAAAATGGGAGAATAGAGTAGGCATAAATCTCTCAACGTTTCTGTAATTGTTTACTTATCATCAATTCTGTGCGTCATCATTTAGCTGTCTTTAAATGATAGCTGTGCTATACTATAAAAAAGATGTCATTCTACATTAAGAGGCTAGAAGTGCTTAGAGTCAGAGCAAATGCTAATTACTGCCTGCCTCTCCAACACTCACTCTCTCACACACACACACACACACACACAGTCATACAGACTCACAATCACAGATCTGTGACACGGCCTGAAAACGAGCTCATTCTCATTCGTAAATTTATTCCTTTTGATGAGATTATCATTAATTATGGATTATCCCAAATAATTCGGAGCCCTTTATGTCTAAGATGCTGTTAGAGTTCCTATTAGGTTGTTGTGCTGGAGGATTTGCAATGGATGCTTAAAAGAGCGGGGTGTGCAATGCCAAGCGGCGTTTTGAAGTCGGGAGTTATTCAGAGGGTTTTTGCAGACTGTGCGCTGCAAGTTATTGTGATGAGAGAGTCAGCCGAAGCCTTTCAGCCACATTCAGGAACACACACAGAGACAGACAGACACACACACACACACACACACGCATATACACATACACATACACACACACACACACGCACCCACAGACAGACACAAATGCACAAAGGTTCTGGAACATACTGAGGAAAAGCTGCTGACACTGTATCACTTTCACCTCCCCCTGTGTGTGTGTGTGTGTGTTCCTGTGCCTGTGCCTATTTGAGTGACTGTGTGAGGCCCACACATTGTCTCTCTCTCTCTCTCTCTCTCTCTCCCTCCCTCTCTCTCTCTCTCTCTCTCTCCCTCCATCTCCCCCCTCCCTCACACCTCTCTCTCTCTCCCCTCTGTTCCTTTCTGTCTCTGTGGTTT
>JASCQY010000072.1:5467888-5498789 GCA_030264315.1 Sardinella tawilis | reverse complement strand
ACTATTGGGATCTTGTCGCGTTCTGTCTTGCCGAGCTCCCCCTACCGCATTTGGCTAGGTAAATGCAAAGCCAACGCAAAAGAGTTGCTGAGCGCCTCTTTAAAGCATCAATACAGTAAGATCTGGTATGGAAGACCTGAGTAGACCTTGGGAATTCATTCGCATATTTATTTAGTTGTTTACTTACTTATTTAGGGAGTGTTGCCTGTATTTCTAGTCATGAAATGTCTCTTTAATGGGGTTTCCTTATTTTTTCCTTGTTTGCAGTGGACCAGGTTGAGAGTGACATGTCTCTGGACGCAGCAGCATTCCAGCAGAAGTTTGGCATTCAGAAACCCCCCCTTGATTACCCAGAACTCGTCTTCCACTGCCAGATGGGCCGCCGTGGGGCAGTAGCCACACAGAAGGCCAGAGATCTTGGATTCCAAAAGTATGAATTTAATTATTGTCCAGCAGTGATCATTTCAGAGTGTATAATTTTCGAAAAACAATTGCCACAGGCAGACAATTAGTCAAACTAGCCAAGATTTTAATATTCTGAAAGCCAACTCACATTCATGCAACCATGGCCCTTTACAATAGGACTTGCACCAGTCACACAAATGGATATATTTCAGGTTATTCAAATTCAGATATTCATCATCAGTTTTAGTATTCTATACTTCTTAGGAATAAACACTCTTTAGTACAGTAACAACAAATATAAATTGGCTCCAACAAATAATAAAGTTACTTTGACTAGTTTTTAGCCATTTATTACTGCCGAGTTACCCGACCAGAAACTAATTCTAAAGCTATCACTTTTCATGCAAACATCAGAAATTTCACAAGTTATTGTCATTTAATTGAGAAACTAATCAATAGATTTATTGACCATGAAAATACTTAGTTGCAGCATTTACAGTGCACACAAATTTCATATGTAATTCTTTTTCTTCTTTCTTTAATTACAGGGCTCGTAACTTTGTTGGAGGATACAAGGAATGGTCTGAAAAGGAAGGAAAATGAATAAACTGAATTTTAATTTGCCACATAAGAAAATAATATAAAATTTTGCCTTTGTCTGATCTGATTGTCTCAATTTTACCTCTTGTGTGTGTGTATGTATGCCCAATAAAGTTGTAATACCTTGTCCAAAGTTGTATTGCGGTGAAATATCTGTGGTAGTCCTTTTCAACAAATTACTGGACAGGCCTTTTTGTCACATAGACACTAGAGCTCTTGCCTTGCCAACAGGGGTGTCAGTGTCATTTTCAAATATCCAGCCATAAGCAGTAGTATGGATATGTACATGAATCTCTGCCGTGCTTCAAGGTAATTAAATCTTCATTTGCATGCATTATTATGGCAAAGTTATGCCGATATTTCAGACCTTGGGTAGGCGTTTTTGAGGATACCAGGAAAAACGTTCTTTACTTTGTGGCGAAATAACATGTCTCTTGATGTTAATGTAACCAATTCATTCACATGTGCTTGTAGTATGCCATTGTGGCTGGCACCTTTGCTGAAGGCTGCAGGGAGAATGAAGACTGACCGCGCTAGGCGTAGATCCGCGTACAGATTCATCCAGCGTCAGCTGGTCAGTAATATGTTAATAGTACGGAATTTGTTAGTTTACTACCAGATAAACAGATAATTAATTGGCCGGGGTTTGCTCAGCGTCTTTACAGAGTTGGTTTCACAGAGGACAACTGCAGGCCAACATACATTTATCCAAGCGAATTAAAGGAGCTGATTCGTGCCATCTTCCCAGCTGAAGTGTGCAATTATCCTGATCCATACAATGACAAGGTGCCTGCAGACTTTTGCTATGCAATATATTTTACATAGTCAGACGAATGTAAAAGTATGAAAGACTTGTAGGCCATGCCAACCCAGTGTATTTTTCTGTGCAGGTATATGCAGTTACCTTGGAGGATCTCCATAATGTCAGCCCTGTCAATCGGAGCAGGATTCACTATGAATAGGCCTATCATTCTGGCCTATTAAATGTTATTACAGGCCTAGTGTTGTTGTTTTTTCTATGTAATGTTTAATGTGTTCTCCAAAAATGAATATGCTGTAAGTTTATTAACTTCTTCTGTCTAAAAATAAAGGCAATTATTATGCGACATCATGGAACTCATTCCTTTTTGTTCATTTGCTGGGAGAATAGATACATTTGGGGGGTGACTCAAAGGTCACCCCAAACCGCCTTTTTGTACCACGTGATCTGTACAGGACTTGGTTGCAGTCTGCAACTAGAGGTGCTCTAGCTGGAGAGACAACATGGAAATGATTAAAGAAATGCACAAGGTAATAGTTTACTTTACTGTAGTGTGCCAGCTGTCAAAGTATTAATTACTGGGTTTTAATTGGAATACAGTGCATCTAATGTCATTGTCCTTTTAACTGCATGATTATGTTTGATATTAGCGGACCTTGATGCTAAGTCTATGTTAGCATTGTTCGACAGAAGAAATATTGTAACTAGCAAATATAATCTTAAAACTATCCCGACATGTACTAGTGCATGTGGTCTTCGGGTTATTTATTGTGGGTGTACGGGAAAGAGCAGTAATTCTCCTTTATGCAGTAATAAATCTGGGTGTGCCGTTTGCCACAGGTGCTTAGGCTTTTGATGAGACTGCTTGATCGGGCATGGAAATACTCCATTCGAAAGGATAGCAACCTTCTGGTGCTGCTGTGCAAGGAGGCACATCCATCTGACAAGCTCACATGCACGAGTATGGTTGGTTATGATGAAGTCAATGTGTAAATTACTTGGTATTTGTTTGTTGTTAAATTAAATCATTATAATATCACCGTAGTTGCTGCTGCTGGACCATGGGCCCCTTCACACCCCATAGAAACTGTAATGGATGGTGGGTTTTATCTTCACTTATCATTCCGTCACTTACCACTTCCATCACCAGAGCAGTAGTTGTATGTATGGGAAATATTTTTCTACATCTTTCAGAGACACTCAGCTATTTACAGCTGACTGCAAGCCTCCCTGTGTCAGCATCAATCTGCAAGTCTGTAGACACTGAGGAGTTGTCCCTGTTTGTAAATTCATCTGGGCCACTTCATTTTGCCCTGGCCTTTCAGGTTAGAAAACTTAAAAGTAGGCTAAAACCTGTTACACATTATCTCAGCACAAACAATAATTAAGTTAAACGATTATAATTCGCCTTGTTACCTATTAAATACAGAACAATGACTACTGTGTGTGACATACGGTATAACCAGAGAGGGTTAAAGCGTTTGCTCCTGTTGTAATGTATTGGGTTGCTCTATCTTTGTCAATATTCCATGATCTTCCATGAACTGTCTTTAGGTAGGACATGTTAATCCGTGTTGGCAAAAGGAGAGGCACTATTTCGAAGCTTTTCTTCACAGGATCAGCCTGGTTCGTGCTCAGGTAAGAAAGCCAGTGAACATGGGAAGTAGTAGTAATCAGTTACTGGTCAGATATTTTCTGAACAGTCAAAAGGTTTCTTTTCTCCAATAATTTCCATTTTCTTTCTATTTCAAACAGATGAAGATCTTCTTTAAATTCAAGGATAATGGAAAGACTCACCAGCGTGTATTTGGGTACATTCCTTGCAATGCCATATGCTTCTTATTTAATATAATACAGAGTGCCATTGGTAAAGTGTCCATGCATTGTATATTTATTCCACGTTTTCCATATCTGTTTTTGTATCCAGTGATATTGCTTACAGCAAGACACTACTAAACAATCAAAATATCATCATGGACATTGCCAGCTATCAACTGTAAGTGTCTGTTGAGCATGCTTGAACTTTACAAGAATAGTTTGCTATCATCTAAATGTCCAATGACTCTCTCTCTCTCTCTCTCTCTCTCTCTCTCTCTCTCTCTCTCTCTCTCTGTATGTTCTTCCTCTCTTACTTTCTCTCTGTGAAGGTGTCCTTTCTCAGAAGGTGGTCTCCGTGCCTGTGATCAGATGCATGCAGTGGTGGGGGTGGAGGTCCCTCTGCTGCTCCCTCCTCAGCTGCTGGAGACGGGCCTCGGTGGGGAGGCCAGCATCATCACCATGGCAGCGCTGGGCCCATGCATGGATCAGTACCCAAACTGGCCCACTCGCCTGGCAACCATTCAGATATCCCTTCTCTCTAGGAGCTATCACAAATTTTAGGAATCTAGATTGTCACAGCGGGTGAGCTTTTTTGAAGAGAATAGTAATTAAGGTAGTGGGCTGTTAGTGTGGTATTTTAAGTGGCAGCAAAGGTTGTTTTTATCTGAAACATGCATTCTGACTTTTCAAAATGAAAGTTGTTCTGAAAAACTTAAAACTAGAAAAGCTCTCAGAGAGCACAGACCTCTGCCAAGGCAATGTAGGGCCACTGACCCAATACAATTTCCAGACAGTGTTAAGGATCACCACCAAAATTATACATATACTGTATAATATACAGTATATTATAAATATATTATGAATTATCTGTTTTCCTAATACCTAATAATTCCTAATACTTAGGTTGTCCAAAAATTCCACCCAACCCAGTACTTGCTTACAAACAGACAGACAAACTCAAGCGAAAACATATCCTCCTTGGTGGAGGTAATTACACGTTGTTATAATGGCTGGCCTACTTTTAAAAAAGAAACCGTTTACCTGCAGCTAGCCTTGCCATACATTATACATTTACATTGATGCGTTTAGCAGACACTTAAAAACCTGTAGGGCTACTAAGAGTGTGCCTTACTAACAGAAGGTTGTCAGAAGATGATAAAGCAGGAGTGTGATAAACCGCATGATTCCTTAACTCACCCTCTTCACGTGTTAGTGTACAGTCCCTGCAGCCTGCCTCTGCAGGAGGCCTACATGGCTGCTCCCTTGAGCTTCCTGCGGGCCCTGCCAGGAAGACTGGCATGGGGAGAGCTGGGCCTCTCTGGGGTGACCTGCACTGAGCAGCAGCCAGAGGACGAAGCAGCACCAGGTTCAAGAGGTTTGAGTTTAAAGCCTTGCTTTGCTTTTTGATGTGTTCAGTGAATGTAATCCTTTTGCTAGGCATATGGGAACTCCTGTTGATTTCATACAGGATTCCTGCCTGTCCTAATATGTAGCTTGTTTAATCCACACTAACGTTAAACATTACCATGTGAGTAATCTAGATTCTACCACAGGAATTTGACAACATTGTGCATAGGTTTTGGTAAAGGGTGCAATCTGTTGATAAGCATTTCTGTATTACCCCGATGAAAGAAATATTTTCCAACATTGTCCCAGGCCCCAGGCTTTGCTGTGACATGGTGTTTAATGTAGAGGACCACGAGAGAGAGCAGGAAGCAGGGTCCAAATGGAACCCGACTGTGATGCAGACTCTTACCCTCTTCCTGTTTGTCAAACACTCTGACCCGTTCCACTCCCAGCTCTCCGACATCATGGGTAATTGACCCACGGATGACCAAGAAATGTTCTTCTCCAGCCCTAGCGTGGATTAATAATTCACACCCATTATCTACAAGATATGAAAACTTTATTGACCATCACCAACAGCTATGAAAAGATATATTTTGGGGCAGTCCAACTGTTATTGAACAGAATTTTGTAATGTATTAAATGCAGTGTTAATTGGCTGTGGGAGTATGGATATTTAGCTAGTTGTTAGTTCAAAGCCATCACCTTCTAGAAATGTCATGTCTGTTGTTTTAAGGAGAGAGCAGTGTATTAGTTTGTGCATAATTTTGTTGAAATGGAAATGCTTTCTGTTTTGTATATGGGAGATTGCATATGACTTTTCGTTCCACTTTCCTTTCATGGCAGCCAGTGAAGAGATGTTGGAGAAACACGTTGATCAGGTCCTCTGGCACAACAGTGACCGAATGATAACATCATTGCAGTTGCTACTTGAGAAGGCACTAAAGCCTTATCACAGAAAATGCTCGGTAAGCATGATGTATTCAAACAATGACTGTCAAGATTTTTACAATAACATTACTGTAGTGTCCAATTCAAATGGTCTACACTGCGCCTGTGTGTGTGTGTGTGTGTGTGTGTGTGTGTGTTGTATATGATACATTATACTGTAGAACCAGCTGAAGATGCAGTCAGGGCTGTCTGTGATCCTGAGTTCCCTCACAAGTGTGGTAAATAGCAGTAGTGCCATTGAATTCCGCACTGCTTGCTTGGACACAATGAAGGTACCACTAAAACCAAACCTAAACTCAAGTAAAACCCATTTGTGAAAGTATATGTGAAAAGTTCAGTATTGAAGAAGTTCTGTATCATAAAGTTCATGTCTTTACCTCTATCAGGTCAGCTGAACTTGGCTTTTAGACTTTAAAGAAATAAAATGCCTGTCTCTAGGCTAAGATATGTAAATCCAATTGAACTGGCTATAAAAAAAATGCATGAATTAAGCCTTGAAAACTGCTGGAATCAAGACCTGGGAAGAAAACTGTTCTTTTCAAAGGAAAGCAAAGGCTTTCTGTGGCAAAATAGCTCCCATTAAAGGCATTAGTGCTCAAATTATGTCCAGTCTGACCTTTTACTGTAAGTATTTGAGCTAGTTAGGCTCCATTTATGCTCAGCTTGACCCCCCTTTAAATATATGAACTCCATCAGGGTTTCAGGTCATATTGGATATTTTCACACTGTAGTTCTGGCTGCTTAGTTGTACTTGAAGTAAAAAAGTTTTATTTGGGCAATTTTGTTTGACACTTGTTGATAAAATATGGGTTCTTTCATTAAGTATTTAAGATTCTCAGGGGTGATTATACTGAGTGTTTTTTTCCTCTCTTCGGTTTGAGGCGGAGGATACCCATCAGCTGTCCACATCTCTTGAACAGTCTCTTCACAGCGTCACAGGCCGTCGCTTTACTCCATTTCACAGGTGTGCCAGTAAGAAGGTAAGTTCCTTTTTCCTGTTTCACCACCGCCATGGGTTAAGTCGTCATCGTAAACTCTCACAAGTCTCACCTTTTACCGGATATCTTAATCATTTGATGACTGCAGTCATCATTCCCTGAAACAATGCAATCTCACCTCTGCTGAGTCATTTATCCTGAGGTTTCCACAGCCTGTCCACTTATCTGTGCTTGAAGGTGAAGCAATAGTCTGGAGTAAACCAAATAGCAGGTTACATTAACTTAATGGGGCCATAGGGAATTGAACTGAAAGTGAGCTTAAAGGAATATGCCACCCCTAAAACTTGAAAGAGTGAAAAAAACCTGGTTAAAATCTGTCCAGGTGTTGTCCTGCTTTGGGGAGCAGCGTTTTTTTTTTGGCTATAGCTTAGCGCAGATGCTGTAAACCAAGGGAGTCAACTAGCATGCTAGCTAGCAAGAGTTTGAGGGTGACCATGAGTGACTTAATTTCATGTTTGGGTGGCATAGTTCACTATTCAGTTGCTAATTCAGTATTCACTGCTAGTTCACTATTCCGTCTGCACTGTACCAAATTATCTTGAAGCAATCTGGACTATCACTTCAATATATCCAGTTTGCACCGTCACTGTGACTACACCACGGATTCCGACGCTGAGCCGAGTGGTGCAATAGCAGTCAGTGAGAGTGTTAATGTTTTACGTTCTGCTTTCTTGTAGCCTGATCTTGGAGCTGGGGACGGATTTTCACTTCAGAAACCTGAGGGAGAGGATGGAAGTAAGAGAGCATTTTCATGTTTACCCTACTCAAATATGTGCCATTGTGCCAGACAGACCCTCAGAAATGGCCCATCAGTGCTATTCAAAGCCAGCAAGTCGCATAGGGTTCCTTGGCAAGGTATACCCTTCTAGTGTTAGGAAATAAATTATGGCAAGATTCACTGAAACTAACATCTGTTGCAGTCCAAGTCGAGAGAGTCAAGGAGACGGACTCTGAGGCCAGTGGTGTGTCTTGTACTGCAAAGCGGCAGCAGACAGCGCCCTCTGCTGATGAATCACCTCTCTGCAAGCAAAGGTTGACAGAGGCGTCCCAAGTCCAAGAAAACCTGCCTCCCTCCTCACCTGATTGCCAGAGCCAGCTCAGTGTCAGCGGCACAACATCGGTTACACTCACCACAGATGTCCCTACCAAAAGCAAACAGGCAAGGACTTCAGTTTTGGTGCCTCTATCACCCCTGTCCTAAACTAATTTGGGAAGAGTACATGTTGCCTTTGATTAAGTTGAAACTGGGTGAAACTGTATAACACCGTGTGAGTTTTATTAATAGGCTTTGTCTTTACCTTTCCCTTAGGAAGACTCACAGTGGCTTCAAGCAGTAGAAGGCATTTCTGAATGGGACTGACTCCAACAGGCCCGATAACTGTTAAAATACATGACAAGCAACTGTTACAATACATGACAAGCAATTTAAAACAAAGAATGTGAAGCCTTTTTTTCTTAGAATACCTAATATGTTATGTTACCACAATTTAGCATGTGTAAATGTAAACTCACGATATTGTATTAATATTCAGAATTTGATCTTGACTGAAGTGACAATAAACCAGTTGGTGTTTTATGGTAGTGCTGTCCTATTGTATAGCCTGTCTTGTTTAGAATAATGAAGGGGGGGGGGGCATATCTTAACGCGTCGAAGTTGTTTTATTTAGTATGCGTGCTCACTTACAACAATGGAATAAAGTTAGCTTTTTTCATTTCTTCAGCAAGCGCACACTAAGGAACATTACAACATGTGTCATTTGATGGCAGTAGTGCGCGCGTTTTGTCTCTGACGTATTTTCCGTCTGCGCAAGAGAAGAAGAAATTTTCGCGGCAATCTGAATGTCAAGGAGCCGTCACTCTTTGTTTTTGTTAGGCTTTTTACGAAACATCAAATATACTAACTATATTTTAAGAGCCTTAGAGGATTGCCTGTTTTAGGACTATATATGCAGTTGCGGTAGAAGGAGTGCTTATCAGCCTTACAGTAATGTTAGCAGCTTAACTTCAGGTAACGCGGGTTTAGCGGACATTAGCTTGTTGGGCTGCCTTCGCATCCAAAATATTGAGACAGTCGGATAGTTTGTAGCGGTTTCTAGAAACAACTGTTGATTGGACCTGTAATTTAAAGTTAATGCAAATATCATGGCGGTACCAAGCACAGAACAGATCAAAGGGGAATTGGAGATGTTCGATATAGCCTATGGAGATGATACTGTCTTGGATAAAAGTAAGTGTACAAATTCTATTGCGTTTCTTTCTTAGTTACTAAAATATTACTATTTATATAGTTTGTATCATCATTTATAATGGGAAACATTTATTGGGAAATTGTTGCCGTTCTCAAGTAACTGGTAACGTTTATTTCAAAATAGCTGCTAGAGCTTTCGTTCACGTTTTGATGAAATTGTGGTAAATATTTCGAACACAGCTAAAGGTGGCAAATTTCCACCTTGCTCTCTCCGCTAACTTTTCTCTGTGACATAGTGGTGGAGCAGTGTTTGTGCCACCGGTTAAAGGGGGATGACATCGTTTTGGAGTGGGTTGCCTTCAGTACCACCAAGGGAGGTCTGAAGCTGAGCTTGGACAGCCTGGAGCAATTTGAGCACGAGGTAAGGAGACAACAGTGAGTGACTGAGTAATCATGTTTTCATTGAGTGGATCTGCTCTGGCATGGTTTGTTTGGAGACATTACCTAGAGATTATGGAAAAGGTACATAAGACGTTTTTCAGTGATGTTAACCTATCCCAATACCTGCTTGATATGACTTGTACATAGCAAGATTTGACCTGCACAAAATAAGGAATAACAACACTGACCGTTTGCCCTGTGTACTTTGCAGGCTTTGAATAAGAAGAACAAATCTAAACAGGCTGCCAGGAGAGATGACTCCTATAACAGGACCCGGGACATCAACTCCATTCAGGATCTGTATCTTTATTCACTGGGGCTCATAATATAAATGAATGTTTTCATATTCCATGATCCACAGCTGGTCATACATTTTACATTCATACACTGGTGGTGTGTTACGTCTTCCTTGACTCCCTCCACCCTGCAGAATCAAAGCAGAGGAAGAGGAAGAGAATCTCCTGGATTCCTACGCTACTCCAGCCAAGGTAACATCTGTGAAATCACAGTAACTGTGCAATGGGTTTGTTTGTTTGTTTGTTTGTTTGTTTATTTGTTTCCTTTATCTCTTTAAATAACAGTTTGTAGAAAGAGAGCTAGGGCCATAAATGTTTTTTTTCAAAATGGGCAGGTAGTGACTCGCAGCCTCGCAGTATAACAAGTTCCCTGTTGTAGAAGACATCAAGGCACCGGCTAAAAACGTAGTTTCGGACGACCTAGCAAGATGGATAATTAAAACGCTGTTGCATCGTTGCCAAGATATCGACAGCTGACTACATAATTCTATAGAATGTTGGACGCTGAAGTCCACATCAAAATTCGCCCGTGTTAAGGCGTCTTAGAAAGCAGGATTATCGATTTGGACATGCCTCGCTGCCTCCGACTGTAGAGTTGGAAGGCTGCAATTGTCCCGTTTCGGACACAGCCGTAGTGTTGGCTGATGTTTTCAATTCATGTTTATTTCTGCGAAGGGTTCCCAGAAGCGTGCTCTTACGACACCAGAACACCCCCAGTCCAAGAGGTCTGCTCGCATGACCAGCCCCGGGCTCCTACTTTCCCCTGCCAGCTTCTCTCCATGGTAATGCAGTTTGACCACTCACACACAAACACACACAGATGCCTCAGTTACACATGCTGTATACACATACTGTATATGACCTCAGTAAGTCCTTTGTTATACTGTCATACTTTTACAAAGTCTGTGTAATTCTTTCACTGCTATTCACTCACACACACATACACACTGACAAATACCAACATAATACAAGCTAACAAACACTGAATGATCTGACTGGCCAAACAGGTTGATTACCCATTGTTTTTTGTTATTATTTTTGTCTATTCACCCACGTAACTTTGTTGTCACCCCTCTTCTCTCTGCAACTTTGTCTATATCCATTCAGTGCTACACCATCCCAGAAATATAGTGTGCGCAGCTCCCGTGGGGAGGTGGTGTCCACTTTCGGGCAGACGCAGGACCAGCACTGGAACGGCCAAAAGGGTCAAAGAGTAGTGAATGTCCGGCAATTGCTGAGCGGAGAGGACGCACTGACTTCCACCTACAAATACATGTTCCAGCGGCTCAGAGACGTCCGTGATGGTGGGTCTTAAATGACGACATCCTCCGTTCTTTTTGTTTGTTTGTTTGTTTTGCCCATTTGAATTCAGGGCGCAATTAAATGAAATTTAACTGATGCTTAGATTAAGTTTTCATTAAGTACAGTAATGTAGAGCGTATTGTACTTTATGACGGGCACTGTATGTGGACATTTGGGCTATATTCACACATATCTTGTTAGGAATTTTCTTAAATTCGTTTTAGTTTCCATGAAAACCTGAATATTAACACTTGGTGTATGCCAGAATATTCATGAAGACTGTGTCAATTTGTTTATGAAGACATTTCTTCGTAAGAAAAGCTGGTGAATGAGGCCCATTAAACAGAAGTATTTGGAGATTCATTTCAGCAGAGAATTAATACATTTGTTCATTATATCCTAGTCTGATTTGGGCAATGGAGTAGTTGGACATCCATTACTGTATTGGTGAAGGTAATCAAAATCATTTTACCCCCATTCCCTCCTCTTTCGTCTTTAATCCAGTGTTGACAGAGAAGATTGAAGTGTTGGGAGAAGAACTGAAGAACCACTTCAGCATCGAGGAGTTCTCTCCTGTGTCCTTGCCAGCACAGGTAGCTTCCCACCTCTGTTTTCACACACGGTTTCATTCCCAATTTCATTCCCAAACTGCTCCCACAATGTCACATATGAACTCTGTCTGTACTCATTACTGTTCTGTACTGTACTGTACTGTATTCTGCCCCTCTTGATTGACACCTTTTGAAAATGATTGATTCATTATTTGTTATTTTGACTCATGAGTCACTCAGTGTTGTGCTTTTCCATGATGATTCGTAGTACATTGACCCATTTATCACAATCATATTTATGTATGATTCTCATTAGCTTGCAATAAAAATACCTGATGTCTGACCAACTAACACGCTAATGTGTGTGTGTGTGTGTGTGTGTGTGTGTCTGTCTGTGTGTGTGTAGGACCAGGTGACGGTGTTGGGGCAGGTGTGTTGTGACAGCAACGGGAAGCTGAATGCCCAATCTGTGCTCCTGGAAGCTGGACAGGAGCACGGCGGGAGGCAAGTTCGGCTTGACCTGTCTGATCTCCGGGAATACTCCCTCTTCCCTGGACAGGTGAGAAAACACACACACACACACACACACACACACACACACACGCTTGCACTCAATGACGTCAATGCGGTACTCAATACAATAATTTCTCTTTCCTTCCTACTCCATCTTCGCTCTTTTTCCCAGGTTGTTGTTATGGAGGGTATGAACACAGATGGCCTCAAGTTTATGCCATCAAAGTTATATGAGGTAAGTACTTGCCCTTCAGTTACTGCTCCTACTACAGTCAATTCTGCTTGCACCCTCTAGAAATGTCTCTTAATGAGTCTCAGTGACGATGTGTCTGACTCTGTTTGTTTGGCCTCTAGGGTGTTCCTCTTCCTTTCTATTCCCAAGAGGTGAAAGAAGAACCTGAGGATGGTAAGATGTACTTCAGTAACCCCAGCACGTCTCTTAGGAGACCAGTACAGTCGTGGATACATGACCGTAATGCTGAATAATAACAGGTCTGATGTTGACTCTTTTCCTTAAGATGGGTTCAACTTTATTAAGTGACGAATGACTAGAGGATTTGGTGTTTCTTACAAGATGACGCTTTTCATGAAATGTGAAAATGTTGTCTGTTTATTATTATTTGGATGTTAGGTTTTATATTACATTTTAGGACATTTTGGAGAGGTCATGGTAGATGCTGCACTTTGTTTTTTTTATTTGCTTACGAATGTTTTCCATCTTCGCATTTTGTAGAGTCTGAGCCAGTGATGGTTTTGACTGCCTGTGGTCCCTACACTCCTTCTGATAGTTTGGCCTATGATCCACTCATTGACCTGATAAATGTGATCTCCAGGGACCGCCCTCATGTCTGCATCCTGGTAAGAACCTCAGCACCCTTATCCCGTGGTGGAATTTCTGTACTGACCATGCAGGTGTGGACAGTTTTGGTTACCTGTACAATGGGAATAAGGTGAATGACCATTTTACATTTTTTTTCCCACAGTTTGGGCCATTTGTTGATTCGAAACATGAGCAGATTGAGGTAAACCCATGTTTGTGAATTTATTTGTTGGGGTTTGTTTTGATTCTTTGATCAGCTTTCCGATGTGTTGATACATTGCTTTTTGGCTCTTTTGAACAGAAAGGTCAAGTGACTGACACCTTTGAGAGTATCTTTACCAAATGTGTGAACAGTATTGTGGAGGGAACAAGAGGGTATGTGCTCTCATCTTTTCAGCCATTAAACACATACCTATCATTTCCAGTGTATAGACTTGACTGTTAACTTCGACTTTTTGGGTAATTATTTCTTATACATCTCTTTTCATCTTTCTATGAAGAACTGGATGCAAGTTGGTGTTTGTTCCATCACAGCGAGATGTTCACCACCACTTCATTTACCCCCAACCCCCTTTCACATTGCCTGACCTGAGTAAGGAGGACATGGAGGTCAGTTAAAACATATATCTATTGTTAGTGATTGACACACATTGCAAAAGCTGCCAATTAGCATGTCATTGTGAGAATGAAAAGTTCATGTCATGTACTGTAACAGATTATCTGATGGTATTTTCTTGTAAAAAATGAACAAGGCCATGTTATAATAACATGTAAAATGCTGCACAGGTTGCATATGACAACAGTTTTGCAGGTTTGGGGGTGTGGGGTATTCAACAGAGAACCTGCCCAATGTATTTTAACTAGCATGGGCATTTGTAAAAATAATGCAATGTCATGGACAGAGGTAATGAGAAATCCTAAATACCTTATTCAGAAAAAGGATATTGATCGCCTTGTTAGCTCAATCTTGTTCTCTGTCCCTAACAGAGAGTTAGCTTGGTGCCCGACCCCTGCACTCTGGTCATTGAGGGTGTGACCATTGGACTGACCTCTACAGATATTCTGTTTTACATGGGAGCCGAAGAGATCAGCAGGTAAGACGAAAAACTCCAGACAAACATCTCGGTGGCCAGTGCCATACGCATACACTGACCACTGGCTCAATCAAAGCTGTGTGCCACATAGCCTCTTAACATTCCACCCCATTTGTGTTACATCACTATGTGTACTTACCCTTGCTTTATCAGTTAAGGAACAGTGTGAATATTAGTCTGTAAAATATTAGTCTTGGCTTCTCGGATCTGACTTAACAATGATGTAATTGCAGTGCGGCCGGCTCTGACCGATTCTCAAGAATCATGAAGCACATGTTGACCCAGAGGAGGTGAGACCCCGTAAGCGAACTCTACTGACAGACACACATGTATACATACTGTATACACACACACACACCATAAGTTCCTATAGAGCTAATCAGTCAGATACTTGTAGAAGATTTGCACGCTCCCTAAACTGATGTGTTCTGTTTAAACTTGTCTGTTCAACAGCTACTACCCTCTGTACCCTCCCACTGAGGAGATCAACATGGACTACGAGAAGTTTCAGGTGTACGGCCACATGCCCGTCACCCCTGACATCCTGGTCGTCCCCTCAGAGCTCCGCTATTTCATCAAGGTAAAAAAAAAACACACAACTGAAGGCCCCCCCTGGACACTAGTTACCGTACTCCCCTTAGCAGGTGGCATGACACAGCTGGCTACCCTACATGATCAGACTTCAGTAGGCCATGAGTTTTACACAGAGTATAAGCTGTTGCCACATATTCATTATTGATGGCCTCACCATTCATACAATACAGTAACGTCGGTGAACCATGTTACGGACAGGGCGGGTTCCTTCAATGGCATAACATGTATCCGCACGAAAAATCCATCAAATCATAGTCTGATAAACACGAAGTTGGACTGGCATGATTTCACCAAACCAGCGACTTGCATTTAATTGGGGCCGCTTCAACACCTGTGGGAGCTGTGTGCACCACCCCCTGTCGGCAGTAGCAGTCCTCGACTATACTTTAAAACCATCAGCACATAGAGTTGGTATGCGATATGTAGTTTGTAGAGGTAGGGGAATTTTGACCCATCTGTTTTTATCCCGATTGTTTACACGTGTTGATCTTGTTTTGTATGGATACTTGTTATGCCGGACGACCGTTCGGCCCTGTCCGTAACATGGTTCGCCAACGTTAGATAGATATAGTTTATAGATAGAGATTCTTTACTTTCCCCAAAGGCAGTTAGATAGTATAATAATAGTAAACCCCTGAACTCCTCTTTATTAATCTTAGCCCAAACTTGTCACAAATGAAATGCTTAAGGTAAAAACTACATAATAAAGCAAACCTGTTGAACCCTACCTGATGTGATCTTTCTGATGTTCTCTTAGGATGTGATCGGTTGTGTTTGCATCAATCCTGGTCGTCTCACCAAAGGACAAGTAGGAGGCACATTTGGCAGGTTGCTGATCCAGAAAAGAGGTCCAGACGCAGAGGGGAACAGAAGAACTCCCTGCTTATCTGGACAAGTAGTGAAGATATGAATATAAAATGATTCAATAAAGACTGTACATTTGTTTGTCATGTAATTGAAATATAACCTAAAGATCTTGTCCCTCAGTCTAAATGTAGATACTGGGGCAGAAGCATTTTCATAGTTTTTCCAGGAGGGCTTGTGGTTTATAAAATCTGTGGCATCACTCCACATTTTTGTCTTGTATCTTTATGTAAATTATGGTCTGGTGTTTGTCCTTATGCTCTGTGTTATAACATGATTGTCAATTTTGTTGTATGTAGCGAGTGATTAAATAATTTTATAAAGCACTGTTTCCATGGTTTATGTTTGGCTGTGTAAATTGTATAATTAATTTGTTGGAGAATACTTTAAAATCCACAGCAGGGTACAGCATTTTTGTACATTAAAAAGACAGTTCAGTATGAGATTAAAACAGACACACTGATTAAAAGGGGACACTTAAAAGTCCAAGTGAATAGAGCTTTTATTGTGATTTTTTTTTTCCCGGAAATAGCAGAAACAAACCTGCGCGCGCGCAGTCGTGTATCAATCATCGCAAACACTCGATTAGCTAATATGGCTGCGGCAGTGGAGAGTGTCGTGAAAGTGTGAGTTTTTACGGTCTATAAAACTGTAATGGTTTGTCTGTAATATTTGCATGATATTGAGGAATGCTGTTAAAATTCATGTTGGTTACAAAATACCGTAAATAAGGTCAACGTGACGAAGAAATCCCCATGAGTAGGTGGCTATCAAGGCTGCTAACTGCGCCTGAGTCCATTGTTGTTGTCTTTGAACGCAACGAAAATACAATTAAATACTTCAAGAAAATACAAGCCACCGACACATAACTTTGTTAGTAGTTCACCGCAGATCACGAAAACCATGTTACTTTCATCGTCTGTTATTTTATAGCCTTTCACAAACGACAGTGTTTTTTTGTTAAAAAACACTCCTTTTCTCCTCTGGTGTTCCATGCATAACCGAGAGTTGTCCGCAGAGATGAAGGAGCATAGCAGATGATGTGGTTGACTCTGTTTATAATCGTGTGTGCCTGTTGGCTCTGTCATGGACTTTAGGCTCGGTGAGCAGTACTACAAAGATGCCATGGAGCAGTGCCACAACTACAACGCCCGCCTGTGCGCGGAGAGGAGCATTCTCATGCCCTTCCTCGACTCCCAGACCGGGGTTGCTCAGAGTAACTGCTACATCTGGATGGAAAAAAGACACAGAAGTCCAGGTCTCTCTCTCTCTCTCTCTCTCTCTCTCTCTCTCTCTCTCTCTCTCTCTCTCTCTGTCTCTCTCTCATTCTCTCTCTCTCTCTCTCTCTCTCCCTCATTTATCTTTGCGTCTCCAATTTGAACAATAGACCATTGTAAGACATGCTGCTAGGATGTTTCGACTAGTTCAAGGTGTTCATTAGCGTGTGTGATGGGTTAGTGAAATCACATGCCTGTCATTCACAAACAAAATGAACTTGCGGAACCTTGCATAATGTTAGCAGTTAATGAGTTTGCCATCTCAAATGCAAGATTGACTTTTAGCTTTGCTATACTACTGCTACCCCGCTACCTGTCACCCTTAGCTAATGTTTCCATTGTGGTCACTGAATTGATTTCAGGCACAGCCCCTGGGCAGCTGTACACATATCCAGCCCGCCGCTGGAGGAAAAAGAGAAGGGCTCACCCTCCTGAGGATCCTGCGCTGGTCTTCCCACCTCTGAAAGCAGGTAGGGTTACCCTGTGCATTGCTGATATGATGGAGCCCCATCCACTCTACAAGTAGCTGCAATTGTGGATCTTGGTGTCCGCATCCGTACACCGTTTTGTCCGTGCAAACTTCCTTGGTGCAACCCTCTTCTGTTGTTCTGTTTTAGAAGGGTGTACTTGAATATTTAGGCTCGGCTGCTGTTTTCAGCAGCTCTGTATGCATATGAAGCTTTACTTCAGGATTGCATGCATTCTATTGCATGCATTCATGATCTTTTCGTGAGACTGCTCACAGTGAGATAACTCAATGCGCAAATTACAACTTCTCAAAAGTTGATATCATCGTTATTGAAATATAATATACTATACTGTAGACTTTAATAATGTTTAAAAATGTAGTCTTTCTTTTGTGTGTTTCAATGCATTTGTTAACCAAGTGTAAATTCAGCCACAGCATGTTACAAAAGGAAAATGCAAGAAAAGATTTGCTGTTCTTCTTGCATCACATTGATTATCTTATCAGTCACTTTTATCCAAAGGGATTTAACATAAAACACACCTTTTTGTTGTGTGTTGTGTGAATTTGCTAGCTACGATTTCGACCAGGTGAAAGCCACAGGAGCACTGTGAACACTGAGGATCCTTATCTTGTGTTTCTCTCTCCAACGTCAGCTGACCTGGAGCTGGGCCTGAAGAAGGACACGATGCCCCCGCTGGATGGCAGCAGCCTGGAGGCCCTGCTGAAGGGCGAGCCCCTGGACAAGAGGGGGCCCCCGGAGCTGCGCGGCCCAGAGGAGGACGCCAGCGTGGCCGAGATCACCGCCACCCCCAGTCACACAGGCTCCACCCGCATACGGAAGGTACGGAGATGCACAGAGGTGTGTTTGTTGCATGTAAAGTCTGTGTGTTTATATGCATTTGTTTGGCAATTGTTACTAACTGCTCCATTATAGTTGTTAGTTAGTTAGTTAGTTACAGCAATTAATTGTGGTGGGAGTAGTAGTGGTAACCGTAGTAATAGTAGTTCACCTTATCCTGCCTCAAACTGTCGCATTTGGGTCCTTGAGGGAATCGAAGGCAGTTTTACTAATTGTAAAAGACTTGAATTTGCTGTCAAAGAATGTGTGAAAACCTTGTTCCCCTACTCTTTTACTTTCTGCACAGAGGATCCTGGATCCTGAGGACTATCTGGATGATTTGGATGATGAGGACTTTGAGGACGAGACCCCCAAGAGAAGGGGCAAAGGGAAGTCCAAGGTAGGTGACAAATCTGCCACGTCCCATCTGGCATGTCTGTTGTGCATGACGGAGTGTGTGCTGCGAAGATGCTAATTTGTAAGAGATGAATGGAAAAGTGCCACTGCTGTGGTTCTGAGAAGGATCTTATGAGTTTGTAGCACTTCTGGAATATCAATATAGTAATTTCCCGAACAGAAGCCACATTGACCACAGCCATACATTGACTGCAGTTAACTAAACATAATTGATCAGAATCAGATGATTTCATGAGAAATTCGAAATGAAAAAAAAAATGCATTCCCATGGATACCTTCTATGTATGTTAACTGCATTTGTCACCTCAAGACATTTTCCAAAATTAATGTATTGACATTGGTTAATAGTCTGGGAAAATCTGCGTGTGTGTCCTCAGGGCCGAGGTGTTGGAAATGGGAAGAAGAAACAGGATTCCGCAGCGGCAGCTGCCCTGGAGGATCGAGACAAGCCCTACGCCTGTGACAGTGGGTTTTCCCTCCTTACTTTTAGAAGCTCTCACACGGCTCAATTTGCTAGTCGAATGCGTTGGGTTTTCAGTGCGCCAAAAGTTGGCACTCCCCGATGAGTTAATCCCTTGACCTTTCACACATCTCAATATGCTGTTCTGAACTGTCTGTACTGCAAGACTAAAGATGCATGGATATGCCTCATTTGCTCTCAGTGAGGGGGAAAAATATCTGGAGTTTTTTTTTGTGTGTGTGTGTTTTTTTTTGCTTGAATAAATCTATTTTTTTGTTTTTTGTTTTTTGTTTTGTTTGCAGTCTGTGGTAAGCGCTACAAGAACCGGCCGGGCCTAAGCTACCACTATACCCATTCCCACCTCGCAGACGAGGAGGGGGAGGACAAGGAGGAGGCTGAGATCCACACCCCAGCCCCACGTGAGGAGACCAAGAGTAAGTGAAGTGGCTGCACCTGGTTCTCCAGTTGTACGTCCTGTGTAGGGGTTCTTCTATTTTTACTACTTCATTGTGGTGCCTTGGTGTCCAACTGCAAGTCATTACATGCTCTCCTGTTACAAATGTTTACAAGATTTACATTATTGTTTGCAATAATAATATAAACATGTTTATGTATTGCTGGGAGATTATTGTTTATTATTATTATTTTAATTTTGTAAATTACTGTGATGCAGTATAAGCTATGGATTTTCTGTACAGTACAGTAGTGTGTCTGTCTGTGTGAACTTTCACTAATTACTACAAAATCATGATAATAGCCCACTTCTGAAGATATTCTCAATATAACAATCTCCTTTGCAATTAGTCTGACAAATATTGCACCAACTTAATTTTGGCCAGTTTCTTGATTCCATGGGAATGTTTTTATTTATTTATTTGTTTATTTATTTATTTGTTTATTTATTTATTTATTGTGTTTTTCACAGTGAAGAGAAAAAAAGATCTTTGCCTAACAAAAACATATGTTTTATGTGCACAGCTCCTAAGAAAGGACCTAATGGACTGGCCATGCCCAATGATTACTGTGATTTCTGCCTGGGGGATTCCAACATGAACCAGAAGACTGGACAGTCAGAGGAACTGGTGTCCTGCTCAGACTGTGGACGCTCCGGTATGATTAACCTCTCTGTCTTTGTTAAGGCCAGTTCAAAGATTCGCGATGAGATGACCAGCAACATTCTAAAAACCAGCAACTTGCTGCAATGTTCCTTCTAAAAAAAAAAAAAACTGAAGCATTCACACCAGTGCAACTACTCTCAACAGCACCATCATTCCATAACAACGTCCAGATAAACTAGCAAACTGGCTAGTTAGCAAACAAAGTCATCCCGTTTAGCTAATGGCAAACTGGCCAATACATTACTTTGTTTTTGTGACTTATGAAGCATATTCGTGATAAATAAAGTTGAGCAGACACTGCTGTTGAATTGAAAGGAGGTAATAAGCATTTCTCTCAATCTCCATTGACCAAAACTCTGCCCTGGCACCTCTGCTGGACTGATTAGGTTACATCGCGTCATAAATGCTGTGAGGTAAAACTCTGTAACTGCGATTTGACATGTTGAATCTTTTGCGACGGCTTGCAACCGTTTGCAACTTTTGATTCATACCACCGCAATCTTCGGTTTGAACTGGTCTTTACTTTCATTTTTTTCCCCTCCTCTTTCTCTCTCTCAACTGTCCCCAGCCTGTTTCATTGTCATCATCATCCTTCTGTCTGTTTCTCTCTCTCTCTCTCACACACACTCCTTCTATATCCATTATACACCATCTGTCAGCTGTCACTGTTATTTTCACCCCGTCTTGTCCTCCGGATCTTTCTATGCATCTCACACACACACACACACACAAACACACACACACACACCACTCTTTTGTTGTGTCTGTCGGTGTAGTTCACAGGAGCTGCGGCTGTGTCAAGGTCGGGCCGTGACTCCCGCCAGATGGTGTAATTTCAGTCCTCTGTTCTCCTAATTGTCATTCATTCATCTCTCTCTTTTTTAAGCTCCTTTTACCCCTTTAATGAGAAACGCAGTGATGGATGTAGCCAGAAGCTACGGGCTTGACGGAGAAATCACTCCTTCTGCAGCATAACTCATGTAACATAACATTTACAGATGCCTCCTTTGCCCCCATGAATAGAGGTTCTCCTTGCCCCCCCCCTTCTCCTAAGTTGTGTCCTAAGGTGCGTCACGCCAGGAATGAGCCCCTCACGTCTCATGCTAGCGTCTCCATCTGCATGTGTGCCCCTGCAGGTCACCCGTCCTGTCTGCAGTTCACCCCGGTGATGATGGCCGCAGTCAAGACCTACCGCTGGCAGTGTATCGAGTGCAAGTGCTGCAACGTCTGCGGAACGTCTGAGAACGATGTGAGTTTATTTAGCCTCTGGTCGGTTGTCGATGAGCAGGATTAAGGGTCACACGGAGACACTTGGCACTCACAGAGGGGGGGGTGCTGTTGAGTGTAGTTGGCTACAGCACTCGCACCATCTATGAGGGCCACGTGCCCACGGGGACCCAGGTTCGAATCCGGCCTGTGGTCGTTTCCTGATCCCACCCCATCCCGTTCCCTCCTGTTCATTTCCTGACAGTTCTGTACTTTCCTGTATAAGTGTCTGTCTACTTCCTATAAATAAGTTTTAATAAAGAAAAAAAAAAAAAAACCTCACACACACACACAAAAGGGGAATGAAGAGACATCAGTACTGTTCCACTACCAGGGGGCCAGTATAGTGAAATACTCCCATAGCCAAGGAATATAAGGGCTAGAACAGTTAGTCGGATTAGTTATACACTACAGTATTAACAACTCTTTTGGTGAAGCACTATTCGTCTTGTGCTATTATTTCAGGAAGATGTCTCAAATATGGCTGTCTCTTAAACTAAAATCGTTTTTTTTTTTTTGAGTAATTTTAACACGTAATCTTTGTCACGCTGATCTACATGTTTTCACCATTTTCTGACCTCAAACCTGTCAAAAGCTAGCGGATTAATCAAGAATGTTAATATAAGGATTGACATGAAGGAGCTGAGTACATCATGTTTAGCTGTCCCCATAATGAACGTCTCCCTCTGATCTGCAGTGTGTTTATGATTCCCATTGTGCTTTCAGGACCAGCTTCTGTTCTGTGATGACTGCGACAGAGGATACCACATGTATTGCCTCACACCTCCCATGTCCGACCCCCCTGAAGGTACAGTACAACCCAGACTCCAAACAGCATTAGCTAATGTCTCACACAGCAGCACAAATGCCAGCCTTCATGAATTGGCTTAGATGCTGGAATCCCAAATTTCCCAGCTTTCCATCATGTAGCTGCCCGAGAATAGTAGAAAATGGAGTCGCTTTTTTTACTGGGATAATCATTGTTGTATGAAAGGGACATGAACATAGAGGTCTTGATGGGTGTAATAAACACAGCAGCCTACTAATCCCCTTATCCAGTAGTATAAATAAGAAAAAATAAGTAGTTTCTTTACCTGTCTATATTTGTTTTTCGGTATTTACCGTGTAGTTAAAGCGGGTTAATAAGTGTGTGTGTGTGTGTGTGTGTGTGTGTTACAGGGAGCTGGAGTTGTCACCTGTGTCTGGCCCTGCTCAAGGACAAGGCCTCCATCTACCAGCAGCCTCCACCCGCTCCGATGGAGTAACCCCCACATCTCAGCCCTGTGCCCGCAGCAGCACCTGAGAGAGCACACCGCCTCCATTCTGCTTTCACTCTCTCTTTCTCATATTCATTCACTCTCACACACACACACACACACACACACACACACACACACACACGGGCAGACAAACTGAGAGAGACAGATAAAACATACACTCTGAGAGGAACACACAAAGAAACAGACAGTTTAAAACATTCATACACATTATTACAAATACACACTACACATATACACATACAGACACACACACACACACCCTTAACTATCTGCGCAAACAAGTTCTTGCCACGTCTGCAGAGAGACTCGCCACGCCATCTTTACTTTGCCCGTCACCTCCATTCCAGCATGCAACTTGTGCATTCCACCCTCTAGATTGTTCCATCTTCTTGCATGCTTCTTACAAGTATCACTAAGACACTAACCAGCAATGAACCTTTCCTTTCATTCCTCTTTTCTTTTTCTTCTGCATCTGTGTTACAGCATAGGGGGTTGTAGAGGGAGTTTGAAAAACGGTTGATGTTTTATTTTAATGTATTGCCAGGATTCTGTGTCTTATGCAGGTCAAATGAAAAAAAAAAAAAGAAAAAAGAAGAACGGAAAAAAAGTAAAGGCCAAAATGGTTTGGATAGCTTGTGGTGGTTCTCTGTAGTACAGTGTATCAGATATATACATCTCTTGTAATGGTAAGTTAACTGTTTGATGTAAAATGTGTTTATTATTATAATTATTATTATTATGATTATTAATTGCAGTAGTATTTCCTGCATCTGCAGGGTATTCGGTGCCAAGGTCCTGACGATCACAAAAAGAATCACACAGTTCTAACTATGTTGGGAACGTACAGTCATAGTTTTTAAAACTCACTTGAAACTACAAAAAGATAGCTCTAGGTTTGAGGTCCAGCTCAAAAGCATGTCTTGAGTTTTGATACACTTGCACGGCCCTCCTCTCTAGAAGTGTCTGTGGAGGGCAAGTCTTTTAGTGAGATTTTGTATGTGAAAGACGATGTCTATAGCCAACTGATTATGCCTACATATAGCAAGCACCGTATCACATTTTGTATTTGTGTCATTTTTATTCATTTTTATTTTTAGTGTTTTCAATTGTATATCATATTTTTGTATTTGCTCATGAAAGTAAATGAATGTGTTTTCTTTTTTTTTTTGTCTTTTTTTTTTTTTTTTTACTTTGGTGTTACCTTTTCCTCCTATTAAAGTATTCATGTAACTGAGAAATATGCCTCATCTTTTTAGAACATTTTGCAAACTGGACTTTGTGAAAAAATATATGTTCACAAAATAATTGCATGAAATAAAATTGTCAAAACTCTTGGAGTACCAATGTCCAAGAAAAGATGTAAAATCTGATCTGTGTTCATCATATACAGTCACATTATATGTAAAACAAACAAATACATGAACATTAACATTCATATTGCATATTCATTCAGTATGTTTTGAAAAAGTTATTCATTTTATATTAGTATTCCAACTTTCTTGCTACATCAAAAGTCCTTCTGGTTTTGTCACAGTGGTTGGATCAGCTTCTCACAGTACAGGAAAGATGCTCAGCTTTAAAGGATAGTCCCAGACAAGTTAAACCCATAGCTCTGTTGTTTTAAGTAGTCGAGTGCTGTCAGTAGACTAAAAACAAAAAACACTTGACACTACATACAGCGCATCATACTACATAGACCGAATTTAGCAAAGATTCCTCTTGTACAGTTGGTGTTTAATTGCTGGTTGACAGCACTCACCTGATGACCTCAAACAACAGGCTTATGGGTTTAAATAATCTAGAATTCTCCTGTAACCTCTGTTAACCTATTACAAATAAGTGCTAAAAAAATATCCCTCTGACACTTGTCCCCTGAGGCCCCAAACCCAAGTCATGACCTGACAAGATATTTCTTAAGCTTCAAGATATCACATATAAAATGGTTTAAAACTGCCACATTGACCTCTTATAGAAATGACCACACATGTGATACAAGCTCGTACCACTGGCCCTGAGTACTGCTACAAAGACGTCATTCAGACAGATTCCATACAGGCCTCTTGCTTCGCTGCTGCCCTGGTATGGCAGGTTCTTCAAACAGTGGCGTCCATCGTTGTCCACAACAAAGGCATGAAATTCTAAGGAAGGAAGGAGGGCGTGTGGTCCAGACACACATCTGTAGCGCTCGCCTGATCACCCCACCCCGGGTCTCACCCACCTCTTCCTCCTCTTCCACCTCCTCCACCTGCACAGCAGCAGCTCCTTGAAGGTGACACGGAAGTGGTGGTTGCAGAGGGCATAGCAGACGGGGTTGACGGTGCTGTTGACGTAGCACAGCCAGTAGCCCAACTGCCAGAGTTTGTCAGGCACGCAGCTGCCTTCGCAGAAGGTGGACACCAGCACCATGATGTTGTACGGCGTCCACGTGACGATGAACGCCAGCAGGATGGCGCTGAGCGTGCGCGCAGCTTTCCGCTCGCGGATCAGCGAGGAGCCACGCAGCTTGCGAAAGGTCCTCGACGTGATGCGCGTTTTTGGCGCCGCCACTGGCAGGAGGGACTTGGACTGAGGACGGACGGGCGAGAGGGTGCCACGCGCCCGGTGGGTGACAGGACGGAGCTCGGGTGACGGGTGACCCTCCGTCCCTTCAGCATCTCCCACAGCAACCAGCGGCATCTGCACACTCCTGCTGAAGTCCTCGTTGTTGCCGTCCCCGCCGATAACATCCAGGCTGCTGTTGCTGCCACGGCTGTAGCTGCTCTGGTTCGGGCGGGTGGAGCAGGACCTAGAGTCCCTCTCTCCAGAGCCCCTCTCACCCTTCAAACAGTGCAGGACTGTCAGCCAGCAGCCAAGCACCTCACTATCCCTGTTAAGCCCACCTGGCTCCGTGTCAGTCGGGGACTGGGGCTCTCCAGAGCTGCTGGCGTTGCTACTGCTGGACTGGGAGAACTGATGCCCCGACACCTAGAGCAGAAGAGGTAGAAGGAGAAGAACACAGAGAGGGATCATTCTAGAGAAGCAATACTGCATTAAAAACTCCACAAACTGAAACGGACCGATTCATACTTGTACTGAAGGTGTGAAAGATTTCCAGTACATTAAAAAAATCAAGCTTCATCATTCTTCTTTGTTCAATTTGCGTTGAATTGCAATAAAGAAGAAAAAGAAGTTATTACAGTCACTTATTTTACAAATTATGTTATTCATGCGGTCATTCTGCTTTAATAATTTCTGACACAAATATACCTCCATATAAATGAACTCAAAAAAATCAAACATTTCACTTCTGTAATACAAGCTTGTTGTTATTTGTCAACTATAAGGTAACGTTAAGAGTATATGTGTTAAAAATGTTATGATACTGAAATATATATTTATAATTTGCAGTTAGCGCACAATTTCAGTTAGTATTTCTGAAAATGTGATACACAAGGTGCAAATTAGTCTCAGTGAAATCAGTATAAAACTCTGAACAAAATGCATTACCTGTGTTGTGACAGCCAGGGCTGTGGTCACTGTGCCAGTAAGTCCAGCTAACTGCTGTGAGCGACGCTCCGTCTCACGGTACACCCTCCAGTATAGAACCGCCATGATGGTGACCGGCAGGTAGAACGCTGCAATGGCTGTGACAAACGTAATCACGGGAACGTAGAAGAACTGAACCGAGCAGTCACCTTCTGGAACCTTCCTCTCACCCACAATGTCCTCCCAGAACAAGATGGGCGGTGCCCAGATCATGAGAGACACGCCCCAGGCCAGGCCGATCATAATGGCGGCTCTCTTTGGGGTCCTCTTAGCTCTGTAGGTCAGAGGTCGCGTGACCGACAGGTAGCGGTCACAGCAGATAGCCAGCAAGTTCATCACAGAGGCGTTGCTCGCCACGTAGTCAACAGCCAACCAGAGGTCACAGGCAAGGTTTCCCAGCGTCCACTGGCCAATCAGGATGTACGTAGTGTAGAGGTTCATGGACACCGTCCCCAGGATGAGGTCAGCCACTGCCAAGCTCAGCAAGAAGTAGTTGCTGACCGTCCGCAGGTGAGCATTGACCCGGAAGGAGATGATGACCAGAAGATTTCCGATGATGGTGACAGCTGACAAGGGTCCCGTTATAAGGAGGATCAGAACCATCTCCCAGGTGAGGGTGTGTGGCACTGACACACCTGTGGCGTTGGAGTGGTTGTAGGGGGCCGGAGGGGGGCGTGCAGAGATGTTCATGGGGAAGGGGGAAGAGGAGAGGGGTGACCCTGACGGACCAGGCTGGACAGACACACTCATTTTGCCAGCGGAGATGGGTTTCCATCACTGCATGCCATCAATTATGTGGATTTGCCGTCTTTAGGTCCTCTCCTGGTAGCTGATGGGAGACTGTTGGAAGAAACAGAGGGAGAATTTAAACATTCACTTAGAAATTCGGCTATAAGAATTACATAATCGGTCTGTGTCATACTTCTGTGTCATAACAAACTGGATAGGTTGCTATTGTTAGACATACTAACAATAGCACTAAAAAGACAAAAATATTTTGTAGTCTATAGAAATTTTATGGCAACTCTCATATTTGAAGTTAAATGATACCTTATTACATCTTGTAATACCATCAAACAACACAAAGGCAACCAAGTATATTAAATCCGACATAGCAAGTTGATTATCTATTCTTTATACTGTTTTTGTATATACAATACTGAGAAGAGCAGTGTAGAATTATCTTTTAAGGTGCTTGCACAATAAACAAAATCATAAATGCTACTAAATCCCAACATCATAAAACTTTCTGCCAGTTCCACAATTTCCAGACAGCGGTTGCAAAGACTGCCTTTAGAACATAGGCTAAAAAGTGATCACACATTAAAGTGATGTTGTTTGCTGGATTTTGTTGGGGCAGTGCACAAGCATGTTCAAGCACTGACAGGAAACATGATTTACGGATCATTTAGAGCTCAAGGTAACTCTGGGTTAGTGACTAGACTACAGTAAAACTACAGACCTGTATTAACTGATGATATGAGCTCCATATCAGAATGATGGAATTTGAGATATAATGCATCATAAATGTTTGTGATGTGGAATGCCATTATCAAGGTAGGTTAATCATTTCTCACAGATAATATGTATCTTCATCCTATTGTATTAGAGAAGTTGCCACCCATGAAGGACCAAACAAATGTAGTGAACTCTGATCCTCTTAAAATATTGACCATCCTGTCTCTTAAAACAGAACCAAAAAAAAAAAAAAAAAAAAAACTCGGACATCTGACAGGCGAAATGAATCATGTAATGCTGATGTCATTCAGTAAGCTGCAAAGGCTGACAGGAACACAGGATGCGAAGCCACAATAAATCTCTCATGATGGCATATATAGGCGACAGTACATGAGTGATGTTTGATAATGTTTACTCAAAACTGCTGTTACAGGCTTATAACAGATGACATGCAGCGCAAATTGACCGTAAAAAACCAAAGTCAATATCGTGATGTTCATGTCATCTCAGCACAGTATGTAGTTCTGTTTGCTTCTGCTGTGGCAACAGCAAGCAGAGAGGGAGTCACGGCTTGTCATCCTAGCGCATTGTGTTCTTTTACATAACCTTGGAGTCACGCTGTACGTTTTTCTGAACAAGAACACAAAGTCTAGGAAGTCACTGGAAGCAAAACTACACGACATGTTGTCTCACAAACTGTACTCACGCGGTGCTGATATCTTAACTAACCAGAGTATGTGACAAGTGTCAATGTTTCAGAAAATGTGTGGCTCAGACTCCAAGAGTAAAATCACTGCACTGTTAGGAAGGACTGAGCTATTTCAAATGTATAGTGTCCTGATTATGTTTACGCAAAGTCCACACTATATTGGCATAACTTCACAAAGTCAAACCACCAGGATGACATGCCAGGGATAAGTCAAGTGCGCAAATATTTTTACAGTGTGTCTAATAGCCTACTGGTCTAACTGTCCGCAGTCTGTCTATCTAATTGGTTGGCAGTGTTTTTAAAGTGAAGTTGGGGCAAACTGAATATAAACAATCTCAAGGATGGGGGGAAGGGAGGTTTATCTGCCCGGTGCACAGCAGATCCCTACGCACACAAGACGCCTAAGCCTCCTCAAACAGACATGGCCAAGAGGTCCACGGATGTAGATCCTCATCTCAGACCCGGTGACTAAGCCTTGGATATGGTCATGGCGTCACCAAGTCAGAGGGACACAAGCAAAAGAAAGTAGAGCGACTCTTGAGAGCTCCACCTTCCTTGGCAAATTGAGAGAAGACTATAGAGGTCAACTTCAAAGCAGTAGAGGGTGAAACAGTCCAACGTAACTGGATTAACCTGTGTACTGTATGTTAGCTTTCTCCCAAGATCTGTCCATCACGATGACAAAGACTGTTATTGTTTGCTTATGTAATAAATCTTTGTGCAGGTGATTTGTCTTGAGAAATAATTTTTGGTCTGTTCTAGGTCTTGTTTTATCAACCATGGAGGTTGTGAACCAACATACAGTATACAGTATACAGAAGTATTCATTGTCTCACAAAATTTAAATGAAAGTCTCATGCAGATTGCAGATCCATGGTCCCTGGCAACATGAACACAGACCCCCTGGAGTCTACCTCTTGGTATTAGTAATTCAGAGCCAAAGTAAGATTTGGGAGACGTTTTCAAGTTGTAACCTTGACTGTCCTGAAATAATCACTTGTAATCAGAACAACATTCCCAAATATGGTTAAGGTATCCCTTGTTCTGCCATGGGAGTTGAGAGTTTGAGACAGAGTACAGTGTATGTCTGAAATAATTGTCTCCACGTCTCAACATGCCACATAGTTTTTTCACCACTAAATTAATAAAATGAAACTGGGCAAGAGACTGAAATATCGCAATAGGCTACAATCTGCAGAACTTACAGGTTAGTAGAACATTAGAACTGAGTCATCATAAAGTTCACATAACATTGTTTTATCATAGCCTATCTATAGTGCATGATTGAATTTATGGATGAGGAAAGGGCAAAGTAGGAGAGAAATTGAAAGCACTGTTTACTTAGCAATTCTGTTATTTTGACAATAGCCTATATTTTGGTCCTTTTAAAGAACCAGAACCACTTTCCACAGAGGTCAAAAAACAATCACTACATTACAGCAGAGGAAGGGTCATTTTGTGTCTTTCTTAAGTATAGAAGAAAACTCTCTAGATTAAACAGTCTACTGAACCATTTCCAAATGACCTATACTATGTAATATTATGCAGGCCTACAGTAGCCTATAAGAACACATGTAATTTACATACAATAGCCTACTTTCTAACAAAATAATCTCCATTATATGGTAGCCTACGCTACACATTTTTAATTTCGATTAAGTTTGAAATACTGACCTGTCAGGAAGACTCTGTGTGGCATGCTTCCCGCGTTTGAGGATCCCACTGTAGTAACTGGAGCTCACTCAAACATTAATCCATTCCAGGGAAACAAATTTGGTGTGCAGCCACTGAGGAAGTAGCCTACACCGCTCCCTTTCACGCTCCTGAGTAGCCTATCTTTCTCTCCGGATCGTGTTGTGGTTTTTTTTCTCCGGTGATCGAGGTGCGGTTTGTTTTTCGAGTTCACAGGTGTGCCAACAGTCGTGTGAGCTCTACGCCTTCGAGCTTGCGCTTATCAGAGGAAGAGAAACCTCCTTGAAGACGTGAAACGTTGAAATTACAGATGGGCTACTTGCATCTGCCTCCTCTCAAGCATCTCATTAAAATAGTTCTTATTATTTATTTCGCTGCGTAACTTACTGTAGACTACTCGTGTCCCTCTTCTAGTTTGTTGTTTCACTCAATGTTTTATAGCGACAGATAAACTCATTTATTTCAACAGGTCTTTTATGAATGGCTACACGCTCTTTTGTGATCCTGCATTATTTTACTGTCTATCCGAGTTTTACAGACCACCACTGCCACTACCTATTGTGAAGGCTAGTCTCATATCCTGTACATGGTCATTTATATTCACACATGGACAGAGCAAGACCCTTGTTAAAAAAGACTAGTAAACCTATTCCATAAAGGTTGCCAGGCTACTGACTGTGTCTCACAATTAACTTTTTATCCTTTTTACAGAGATGTGCAGTTGACCTGGACGGGCCTGACATTAGATACATGGATAATCTATCAGGGAAAAGACTCTCTCTCTCTCTCTCTCTCTCTCTCTCTCTCTCTCTCTCTCTCTCTCTCTCTCTCTCACACACACACAAACACA
>JASCQY010000072.1:5436718-5446853 GCA_030264315.1 Sardinella tawilis | reverse complement strand
TAGTGAAGCTTCATATAATGTGGAGTAACTGGTAGCTTAGTTTGCTACATTTTCTGAGTAGCTTGCCCATCACTGCAAATTAGCACCATATTGTGTTTGTTAACAACTGTTATTGACACAAGGTAAACTTACTCTTGACTGTGGTGCAAGTAAGACAACAACAAAGCCAGTTAGTTGGGTAATGAGAGAGAATTTTAATAAATAATGCACCACTTCACTGACATTTATAAAATATAACTGGAAGAGCAGGGCCCTGAAAGGATGGACTGTAATGGTGTGGTGGGGTAGAACAGGACAGTGATGCTTTAGATCATGTTTAACATGATTTCTCAGATTGATCCAACTGAACAAAATAAATAGAACTTTTTATTCAGTATTTACACATTGGTTAATTGACTGAATACAGGCACAAAGTCACACATAAAGTAAAAAAAAAATAATACAAAAAAGAAAGACAAACAAAAATACTTTTTGACTTCAGACACATTGATGCATTTCTTTTCTTCTAAAATGTTTTGCCAGTCACACTTAAAAACCCAATAGTGAATTAAAATCTGTGAGTGATCAATGTTTAACATGGATCTGCCTTGATGTAGGGAATTCAGTCGAATTACAAACAGTCACAATATCTCATATTCAACCATGTTCTTCATGAGTGGCAGCATAGCATCCAAACATGGAAAAAACAACAACAAAAAAAAAGAAACAGATCAACTCAGTAACTTACAGACCAAATGAAAAGGGGGGGTGGGGTGAGAAAAAAAAAGAAAGCAAGAAGTGTTTAAAGATGTCTCACTGACATTCATTGGCAATCCTCGGAGAGAAATAACTGAAATGGCTCTCTGGCAGTTATAGGGGAGCATTTGAGCAGCCAACAGACACTCCCCCACCACCATCACCCACTCCCCCCAACCCCACCACCATCACCCACTACCCCCAACCTTCTCTAACAGATTGGGGGGTATGTGGGTGGGCGGTCGGGCGGTCAAGGGAGTGGGCAGTTGTGTCTCTGTCTCTGCCTTCCGAAAAACCCTTCTCTTGGCTCTCGACCAGAGGAATTCCGCAATGGCCTCTGTAAATGTTACCATTTTTCAATAACAGTCCTTGAGTCTCTTGCTCTCTCCGGGCCGATGAACATAACCCAGTTCCTGGGTGCCTGCGTCGCTTTTCTGCGGCCGGGCCTCTGCTTAAAAAAGCCCACGCCTGAGCCGCCTGGGCCTCGGCTGGAGAGATTGATGCTAATTTTTGACTTGGAAAACGCCAGTGGCTGTCTGCAGAGCAGGCCAGATTGTGTGGATTACTTGCTTTCCATCACACACACACTCTCACACACACACACACACACACACACAGTCTTTCTCTCTCACTCTGTCACACACACATACACAGACACACGGACATACACATATATACACAGACAAACATTCTCATCAGCACACAGATTTGCTTCAGCTATGTCAGGCTAATGCTTTTTTTGGAGGTGAGGGCTGGGTAGTAATATGGGCTGGGGGGGGGGGTTGGTGGTATGACTGATGGCTGTTCACTAATGTACACAATTAAGTGGTATTATCGTTGACTATTCAACTACAGGACTCTTAATTCACTCTGGCTGATGTAACAAGGACAAACCAGCTTTCCAATAGCCCTCAAAGCCCCCTAGAGAGAGTTTTAGCTGCCACGAGCCAAGCAAAGCAGAGCGGAGTAGGTAAGCTAATCGCTAGGGAAGTAGCATTTGTTCACATTATGTGTTCGTTCACATTCCCCACTGCTAGCAGAGAGAACGACGGAACTGGCCCAGAGCTGGCTGAGGTCCGTTCCTGTCAACTGCAACTGGGGCCACCCAAGGCGGTGTTTATTCAGAGACACTTATTCCACCCCCAAACACACACATCTCAATTGCTTCATAATGGAAACGCCACGATGAGAGAAATGTTAAATTGCTGTGTTGGTGTGAAGCACTTAGTGCTTAAAGTTAGAAAGTAGTTTTTTTCTAAAATCCGCTCTCACTTTTTGTGTTTTACAGCAATGGGTTGTTGTTTGAGTTGCTAACAGTCTATGCTATACCAATAAGTAAGCAATCCAGCTAAGTATAACAGATCATGGCAACAACGCATACACATACACACAACCAGCTTTCCATTTAGTGCTTTTTTTAAACAGTCATATCATGAAATATTTGTGGCGCACCTTGTTTCTCTCTCTCTCTCTCTCACTTTCTCTTTTTTGAGGCAAATAAAACCATCTCTCTTATTAACTCCACCTGAGCTGCCTTTTCCCCTACAGGGCCCCCAAACTGGGCCCCAATCACACGAGCTTATCGAGACATCACCTTGGTTAGGTTATTAGTGAAACAGACAGAAGCAGCTAAAGAACGAATGAGCACCCACAGGCACCTGGAGTTCACTGTGCTTTACCATTAGACCAATGCTTCACATGACACAGGAGTCATCTGTACCCTTAAGAAAGGCAAGAGAAACAGCAGAGCTTTGCTGCATTACACACGATTGGGGGGAGGGAGGGATGTGAGGGGTGAGGAACTGGGTAATTAGGAGCTTTAAAGTGACAGTCTGGAAAACTTACCATCGCCGTGTTTTTTTTTTTTTTCCACGCTCACCAACCGCTGCCAATAGGAGGGAGAATGTAGGAATGTTGTACAATACAGGCCAAACATCGAACCGACAACTAATGTTAACTGAATGGGGCTATAAGATCCCATAGCTTCATTCAGTTCAAATAAGTTGCAGATTCTCTGTTCAGTCAATGTTGTACTAAATTCTCTCGGTTCTCTTCCTACTAACGGTACTTGGTGCACTCAAACCAGCTATGACTGAAAGTACCCCAGACTGCCGCTTTAACAAATGCACAACTGTGTGCCATGTCTGTGCTAATTCTCATCTATGTGCCAGGTCTTCACTTCAATCCTGTACAGCTTGTATTTAATCAAGTATTTAGAATTATGATACAAACAACATGTTCCAACTTTGAAACACAACAACAAATAATATATGTTACATATCTACAGTCCAAAGGGTGTGTTGCACAAGTGAAACTAATTATTGGTAATTAATGGAGTATTCTATGCACCTTATAGTTTCTCTGTATTGCTTATGGTGACTATATTTATACATGTATATAAATATAGATGTGCTTATATGTACATTTTGATATTAAAAACATTGCATAAAGAATAAAATAAATAAAAATGTGAATAAACCATACTATTATGTATGATTTGTGATGCTATAGCTGTGGTAATAATAATACTTATTACAATATTTAATAATAATAATATTAATAATATAATAATAATAATAGTATCAACAAAAAAATGAACAAGGACAAACAAACAAACAAAAAGAATTATTCTGCCTACCAAGTAACAAAAGGAACTACACCGCATACCCTGCAAAAAAAAATGTACAGTTTGGGAATACTGGAATGACTCTCGACAAAAGGAAGAAAAGGTGGGCAAAGAGGATTAAGGTTTTGGGGGTGTACTGTTTCGGGAATTAGGGGTAGGGGGAAGGTTTGGGGTTAAGGGGGTTTCATCTGTTGTCCTGATGCTCAGTCTGTTTGTGTGCTGGGGACAGGGATGATGGCGTCATGGTCCGGACTTTGGTCTCCTGCTCTTTCACCTCCGGATGTCTGTGGTCTCGGGGTCTTCCTGCTTGATCGCTCCCTCCAGGTTCGCGCGACGGGACCCCTGTCCACGACTCCTGGGATGCATGTTGAAGCCCCCTTTGCTGGGCTTGTCTTTGTCTTGCCGGGAGGTTTTGGGGTTGTCCAGGTCAGAGTGTACTGGGAGTGTGGCAGCACCACCGGCACCAGCGCCAGGGCGGCGATCTGGGGGTCCCCCCGGGGCCCCTGGTGCTGGGGCGTTGGGCATGGGTGAGCACAGGGTCAGGCTCTCACACAGGGCGCCCCAGTTCTGCTCGCACTGCGACCTCACGCTGCGCGTGATGGCCTCCTTTACTTCCTCGCCGCAGCTCAGGAGGATGTTCACCAGTTCCACATACGGCCTGAAGGGGGAGACAGAGGGCACAGCAACACTGTTACTACACAACAGGAAGACCAAAAAAAAAAAAAAACTTGAAAGGTTCTTTGTAGTTCTGAAAAGACACGTTGCCATTTTCACCATGCGTCATCATAGCAGGTCACTATACACTGCCTAGGCAGTTCCATGTACGACACAATAAAACAAACCACCCTTTTCAAGCAACGAAAATAAGTTTTGAGAGTACAACTGGTGGACTAGCTACATACCTAAATGGCACTCAACATGTTCCAAACACAATCCAGTGTATTCTTGACTTAACTGTTACTATAGTCAATAAGCACTTTAGTCAGCAGTGTCATGCTGTGAAAGCTTTTCTTGGTATAAAACTACCCAGTACACAGAACCACACTGTGCATATGCTGGATGAATGACTAGTGGGAATATGTGGAAGTGTGTTAACCTGTACTTCAGTACATCACTGAAGTGAGGATGATTTGAAGACCACAACTACTTGACAAAAGGCTACCTCAAAAAAAGAATTGAGAACTGTTTGTGTTGTGTCGCTTTAAAAAAAAAAAAGAGAGAGAGAGAGATTCTTTTTGGATATTGCAAGTGCTGAAGCACTAATGTCTTCCCTGAGAGGCCCCCTGTGGCGTGAGGGGCCCAGGGCCACGTATCGGACTCTGGGCTCGTTTTCAGGCTCATTGGATTTTATGGGCACAGGGCTGGAGTGGCCAGGCCTAGTGTTTCTGTGTGAGACTGCAGCCCTGCTGGGGCTTGGAGCTGGCTGCCACCAAAATGAGATTTTAAAACCTCTAATCAGGACCTGGAGGATACGTGAAATCAGGTTTGTGTGTGTGTGTGTGTGTGTGTGTGTGTGTGTGTGTGTGTGTGTGTGTGTGTGAGAGAGAGGGAGAGACAGAGACAGACAGACAGACAGACAGAGAGACAGAGAGAAATAGAAAGAGAGAGCATCAGTGTAATGGAGAGAGAAAAAATGGAGAAAGAGAAAGTGTGTCTCTGTCTGTCTGCACTTTTCTGAACAGGATGGTATAATCACGTGTAGATCCTTAGAATATCCATGTGTATCATTCTCAGACCCATGGTCTTTCTCCCAGCTCTGGCTATAAGCAAAGCTTAACAATGGAGACTGTCTGACAGAGGAATCAAATCAAATCCTCCGAGGCTTGAATCCTGGATGTCACTGACACATTAGTGACACATGAATGGTCAGTGGGGAAATTCTAAATGAAAACGTGCACCATGAAAGCCAAGTGCAGCAACTCAGGTATTAGACTGGATCAAAGTATTGGATATACTGTAGTATTGCATCATCCCTTCCAGAGTCAAAGGCCCCAAAGCCCCCACCCCCACCCCCATCCCCACCCACCAAGGGCCCTGAGGGACACACGCTCCAAAGCAACAACCTCTTTACTGCAACCCAAAAGGGAGGAGAGAGGGTGCCCCGTGCCACAGAGCATGATGTCACCGCTCCGACGACGGAGGCCGCCGTACAACAATGAGCTTTTATGAGGCGGCACAAAGCGGGCGCTCAGTGTAGCGGCCACCCCATCTACCGCGCCAACGCCTCCCCCGCCAACGCCAGGCCCATCGTTTACGCTCACAGGCAACCATTTGGGTGTGAAAAAATTCATAAAGGCCCATCCATCCTGTATGTTATGGTAGGGATTGTGTGTGTGTGTGTGTGTGTGTGTTGGGGAGGGAGAAGGGGTGCAGGGGATTCTGAGTTGGAAATTTGGCCTGGAAAAGTACCACTGAGTAGCAAAATGTTCCTTAAATAATCACTGCAGCTTTGGAATTTCTGAAACTGACTGTCCATATAATTCCATATTTAGAATGAATGAGATGCACAACCTGGATTTGAGGATATATTCTGATATATTTTTCTGACCGTTCATGTGTAGTGTAATGCGGTACTGTGGACTACCAGGCACTCTATAACATACTTAAGCAATGTATGCTAACGGTAATATGTTCAATATGTTCATAGGTAAGTAAGCGCTGTGACTGATGCAATGTTTCCCTTGTCCGGGCTCCTTGAAGTGTTCTTTTTATGAAGCCAACTGCTAAATGGTGTGACTAAATGCTTAATTGGAGTGGTGCTGGCTAGTGGTTGTGTTTTCAGGAGGGTTGTGGCTGCCACCTCGCCTCGAGACAGGTACCAGCTGTGCATCGGAAAGGCCATTAGAATGGACACGACCAATACTGGTCCCAAAGACTGAAGGCTTCAGGCCAGTACTTATAATGGACCTGGATTTCATCTTGATGTTTTGTTAGTCAGTGAGCTTATAGTCTACTTGAAAAGTCATCATTTTTAAAATAACACACCACTATTATTTCACTGGGCTGGATGCTGCAATTGAAAGAATGGGCCATCATGAAAGGTGATTGACTTGATAATCGAAGTGTCCATGCATCATTTGCTTGTTTTTAGATCTGCAAGTAACTATCCATTAATCTTACCATTCCATGGTAGTCTTTATCTATGTGGCCGTACAGCAGGTTATTTAATTTATACTGTGGTATCCATTTAGATATCAAGAGTCGTTAAATGCTAATTATATTGCTATCAGCTACTACATTTCTGATATACCGACATCCTCACTTACTGTGTGTTACAGCAGCTAGCTGGCTAGTGGCTGTGCAATATGCACCCTTCGTCACGCTAGATTTGCTGTGAGTCACGGGTTTGAGTCTGTCTGAGTGCAGGGGCGAGGCAGTTACTGTACATGTGCAAAATGCCGAGCCGGGGAAAACCCATTCTGGGGTCCGTTTCACAAAAGCATAGTTGCTAACTATATTTCCGCTTTTGTTTAGTTCGAGATAGGGAGCCAATCAAAAACTGGCTTAGGCAATGGAGACTTGGCTTCATGCTTCATGTTTTGTTTCAAAACCCCCTCTGCCTCCTCTCTGCAAATGTCATTGGTGTCACTGGTCTGATTGGCTGTAGGTCTGTAAAATGTGTACGGGAGCATTTTGATCTACTGCACATGAATAGATTCTGTGTCAGAGAAGTGAGAGGCACTAGTCTGTGAATACCCATGATGCCTTGCGCGCTCTTTTCGAACTGCTCGGCAGCCTGGAGACCAAGGCCGAAATTTTCGCATGGATTTGGGGACTAATCACATGACGAGGAGAGACGGCAATGTGATGCGCAAACTTTTGGACAGACAGAACCACACATTCCCTACGAGAAAATGAATAGGTGGTTCCCAGATTAAATCTCACTTGTGATTTAGCCAGGCTAGGGAGGCACAGGAAACAAGCAACACCAAGCTCAAGATTATGCAATCGTTTGCAGAAGTCGGGCTACAAAACAGCAATCCTAGCTTTCCGTCTCCTCGACCCATGCACCCTGACCACTGCTGTCACTCACCCTTTGGGAAACAGGTCCTGGAAATGGATCATGTCCACCATGACGTTGACATTGTCCTTGGCGGCCGAGCAGAGGTTGTGCTTGATGTAGCATTCGCGCTGGAGTTGAAACACCATGTCTTTGATGGCCAGGCACTTGCGACTGATGCAGCTGAATTTGTGACGCAGGCCATGGGCCATGCACTTCAGCGCATCCTTGATAAAGGATTTACCCTACAGACAGATAGGGAGAGGGAGAGACAAACAGGTGCATACATGAACTGACCGTTGAGGGCTATTCGATTAGTTTAGAATAAGGACCATTTGATGAAAAACATCCCAAAAGAGGGTCTGAATAGGGAAATAAAAAGATGTGTGAAATGAGTCAGTCACATTTACAGCAACAGATCGGCCTACAGTGACAGGCCTACAGAAGAATCGATATACTGCATGTATTTTGTACATTATGAAATGATTGGTGTAGCATGCAAGCAGTCGGTAAAAATTCCCCATAAACATCCACACAGTAAGGCCTTTGTGTAGCCAGGCTAGCGCCACCTAATGCTTCCAGACAATTTTGTTTGCCTCCACCATATAGTCAGGAAACTTGCGATTCGTTTCCATTTGCTCCATCTCCTACGGCGGACGGACCATTCAGAGAAACGAGATTTCAAACGATGCATTCCAGCGGGTAACATGCGTCACGACCAAACAGTAGCAATTGGTTTTAAGCAGAAAGTATCTACCTACAAGTACCTACCAGGAAGGAAACAAATCCAAATGGATAGAGATCAGAGGCTATATGAAATGGAATGAAATAAGCGCCTGAAACATCAGGCTACCTTAACTGCAGTAGTAGGTCAAAAACTGCCATTTTGACATTATAAGTTGGTCTCCTTCACTAATCCTTCACCAAAACTTTTGTGAGGCACTAGATTTTCACTTAGTGCTAAAGTTTGCTTCTTTCAATGCATGAAGATCCACTGTTCCATTTACATGGCAGAGAAATGTAATCTATTTTAATGGCAACAACGAAACTACCAACCCTTCATAAAATTGTTTTCCAACTTGCAAAAGGTGGGAAAGTGGAACATGTTGCCTGGACAGAATAGCATTCAGAGAACGAGAACAATCTTTAATATTTCAGATTATCTCTATAATATATTGAGATTATCAGCATGAGCTGTTTACAGCTCAGTTTCAACAGCAAACATCATTCAGGGTGGAAAAGGCAGTGGAATACTCTGTAGTGACAGAATTGGACTTTCCTTCTCTGAACGATGACAAAACACCTGGATCTCCTCCCTTGCCCCACACAACTGTTTCAATATGTTTTCTTTTGAAATCATCTAACAACATTGTGAATAAGCAAATCACTATATTAAGCAGTCCCATCTGACATAAACTGGCAGGAAGCAGGAAGCCAGAAGACTGGAGCTTCCTTTATACTTGCCTACTTTAAAGACTGGTACAAATGATCTCTTGGACCATATTAGCCAGTTGAATAGCCACACCAGTTGTCCTGGTTCTCCTAGTTCTCCATTATGCACACAAATGAAACAAATTAAAATATAAACAACAAAAGAAGCGTCTGGAAGTCTTACTAGAGAGACATAGACCTACAGAATAAGGGCAGGGTCAATGGGCTAGAGCACCTAAGGAGGACAAATGAACAGAAAGCCAGAAAGAGAGATGGGTCCTTTGACAGAAACACACTTGGTGAGGCCAGGGTCAACAACCTCGACCTCATTCCTCTCAGAGGGAGACTCTCCTAATGGGAACACAGGCACACACACACACACACACACACACACACACACACACACACTTGGACACGTGCGTACGATACACTTTTACACCAGAGTGTGTCCCGTTTTAACCCGACAATACCAGGAAACTTTGAGGCCTCCCATAACAGGGTTCAAGCCTTCAAGCGTCCTCTGCACCTCCGACCACCCCCCCCCCCCCCTCAAAAAATGCACCGGCCCCAAATCCACCTGCACCTCGTGAAACAGGAGTCCCACCAGGGCGAGCTGCCAGCTGGCTCCTACACACCCGACCGGGTCACACATCCTAGGCTGCAGGCAAAGAGGGGGAGGGGGAGGGGGGTGGAGGATGAGGTGGTAGTGTAAGTGGTGTACACCCATGTGTGTGTGTGTGTGTGTGTGTGTGCGTGCGTAGACTTCTTGGGAGACTGGAGAAGAGCAGAACAGGGTAGCCTAGCATAGCAGGATGTACTGTAAATGGAGGATAGTGGGATAGTGGTGGTAGTGCTGGTGGAGGGTGTGGCAGAGGCAGGGATACAAGAGGACAAGGGGGAAGTGAGAGCAGCACAGTGGCAGTGCCAATCGGTGACCCCTTACCTGCGAGTCGAACTTGCCAGCATTGTGCAGGAAAGTCATGCAGATCTCCTGCAGGCCACGGATCTCGCACGAGTTGTTCTCGAAACACTCGAAAACACCACAGCCAACGTCGCCCGCGTTCACCAGACAGTGCTGGATCTCAGCTGTAGAGGATGAGAAATACAGGAAGACCGAAAGACACAGAGAGGCAGAGAGAGAGAGAGAGAGAGAGAGAGAGAGAGAGAGAGGGAGCAAGAAAGAAAAACCCAAAGAAGAAAGACGGGCATGAGGGAGAAAGGAACAGAGCAAGGAAGGAAAGAGATACAGACATAAAAAGTGATTCTTCAGATCACTCAGGATACACCTGCAATTGTATTGCACAAAGCAAAAAAGAACAACCTGCAATGCCCTGTAAATACCC
>JASCQY010000072.1:5393833-5406049 GCA_030264315.1 Sardinella tawilis | reverse complement strand
TATAGCCCTCCCTCCACACATTTGTGTATGTGTGTGTGTGTGTGTGTGTGTGTGTGTGTGTGTGTGTGTGTGTGTATGAATTTGACATAACCTCTAGCACACACAAGAGAAGTCCATAGTCACTATGCAAACATTCTACAAACTCGTTTAAAAACAATGACTTTCTCTTACTCTTTCCCTCGTCCTCTTTCTTTTTGTCTCTCTCTTTCTCACTCCTCTCTCACAAACACACACACACACACACACACACATGCACACGCACACGTATGCAAATACACAGACAAAAAACATTGCAATTGATATACAGTACCGATACACACAGACACAGACACACACACACACACACACACATACACACACACACACACTGCTGGACATGCACTGTTAAATATGGTTCCACTGACCCCAATCCTTCCAGTTCCATTGTAGTCGGATCAGGGCCACACGGGGCCGATCCCTTCAGTCCGGATCGGCTTTCAATGGTCAGGCGTCAGCCGAGAGCCATGCTTGAGATGGGCTCTGAGGCCAGAGTGACAGCATGCTTGTGCATGGCTGCCTGTGTTTGCATTTGATGAGAAAATGATACGCTGCGTCACTGTGTGTGTGTGTGTGTGTGTGTGTGTGTGTGTGTGTGTGTGTGTGTGTGTGTGTGTGTGTGTGCGTGCGTGAGTGCGTGCGTGTGTGTATGTCTGTCTGTCTGTCTGCTTGTGTGTGTGTGTGTGTGTGTGTTAGAGGACTGTATGTGTGTGTGTTTTAGAAAGAGAGAGTGTGTGTGAAAAAGACTACACTTCACAGAGAAAGAGAGAAAGAGGGAGTAAGACAGAAAAAAGGCAGGGAGAGAAAAAGAAAGAGAGAGACATAAACAAAAAAATTGGAAGAGAAGAGCAAAGGTCTGTGGGCGAGAGTACTGGGAAATTGTGATAAATGCACTGCTGCGGCAAGTGCCAGTTGGGTTTATGTCGCTGTTTTCTCTTCCCCCCCTGAGACATTTATCAGGGGCTAGCGTAATTGTGTGTGTGTGTGTGTGTAGGATGGGTGTTGGGGCAGGGGCCTATTATGCATGAAGCTTACAAGTCCAAGTAACCAGGAACAATGCCAGAGAGTGAAGAAAAGAGACAGAGACAGCCAAGTTTGACACACACACACACACACACACACACACACGCACAAGCATGCGCGAGGGCTCAAACGAGCGCATACACACGTCTTCTCATCGGGCGAATCTTTAAAACTCTGATCCATTAAGGCCAGTGTTCTGATGAATGATTCAGTGAGTCTATGTTAGGCAGCAACTCGAAACTGTAACATGAAAATGGACTTGGCAAAAGCTTCACAAATACCACATCAGGACTTTGAAAACCATAATAACGGGTTACATTTTTCAGCCCTGTTTATTTCAGAGTCTGGGGTTACAATTAAGGGAATTTGCCTTGCAATTAGTGTGTTAAAAATAATAAAACAATTTACCTAAAATACCTGCATTTTGTGTAATGATTTGGACCAGCAAATTGAAATTACAATGTTTGGACATTGTTGGAGCTGAGCACGGGCGAGCGGAGTGAATTTTCAGGGATCAGAAGCAGATTGGAGTCGACAGGCGAGCTCGCCGCGATTGGTACGAAGCCTCAGGCATGGAGAGAGGCCGTCTCTCTCCCCAAGGGAGGCTGGGACTTTGTCTACCCACAGACCCAGCAGGGGCCATGACAGTGCCTTTGGCGGTGGCGGTGGTGGTGGTGGTGGCGGTGATGGCAGCAGCGGCGGCGGTGGCCAGACTGAGTCTGAGGCCGAAGAGGTGGGGGAGTGGGGGCAGGGGGGATAGGGGGCTTAGCGATCCTCTCTGTCTGTCTGTGGGGTGACAGCCTGTGCTCTGAGGTTGTGTAATTTTGTGTGGGAGACATGTGGCATTATTACTACGCTCACTGTCACTGTTGCTGCTGCTGTTGTTGTTTTTGTCTGCTTCAGCCATTGTTGTTGTTGTTGTTGACAGAGATTTCAATGAATTTGCTGAAGAGCAAAAACTACAGTGGGCTTGAAAGACTTGGTGGAGAATGAGTGCACTGGTAGGCCACTGGGAGAGAGTGTCAGCATACTGCATGTGAGGGAATGTCTTAAAATGTGTGTGTGTGTGTGTGTGTGTGTGTGTGAGTGTGTGTGTGTGAAGGAGAGAGAGTGATAGGGAGGGAGAGAGAGAGAAAGAGTGAGTGAAAGCTGATTAGTCCACATAAGACTTGACATCACCCTGGTGGTGGTCAGGTGGTTCAGAATGCTCCAGAACACTATAGGGTTGCAGGTTCGATCCCAGGGGAGAAACCACCATTGAGCTCCTGACCTCAGTATGCTCTGGGGACACTGACTGCCCCTCTAATTCACAGTTGGCCACTCTGTCTAAGTCTGCCTGCTGAACAAGTTTGTGAAGGTTCTCATTCACCAGATTTGGAGCTTGAAAAATTATGAAATTGATGTGAATTTGCTGGTTATTTCAGCTGAAGACACAGCAGAACTAGAATGCCTATCAACACTTTGGATGGACCAGGCTAGTGACAAAGGAATGGCCTGATGTGTTAATATCAGTCGGCTGTTTACCGGCAAATGACCCTGGAGTCTCAATCTGATCTCAGCTTTCCCAATTGGGACTCTGCACGATCAGGAAGAGCCTAGTTAGGTAAGTCTGCAAATCTACGTCCTCTTTCAATGCTACAGTGGCCAGTAAACTCAACACGACCCCCAAGGCACATATGTATGCTGTTACCACAACCAGACATCTCTCATTTTTAGAACCGAAGGACTTTTTTTTTTCTTTCCTTATTTTTAGTTTCTTTCAAAGACAGAAAAAGGTTGCATGATAAGCAGGAGCCCTTGTTTGTAAACGGTGTGACTTCCCCTGCCTATGGAGTACGGCACATAGCAGCGCTGTGACGTAGCTGTTGTTCTGCGCCCTCCATCTCTCCCTCGATAGATTGATACTGACAAAGCACAAAGCGCTATGTGACACGAAATTTCGGGGCTTTTCAGATGGAGGACATATTTATTCCGCATGACCTTCATTTTCCTGGCCTGTCAGTCGGATGGGAGCGGAATGGAATCCGTCTCCCTCTCCCAAACGTGTCACATGTGTTCGGACGAGATTTAAGCGAACCATAATGCTACCGCTGTGCTTCCCACGCAACATCGCCATGCGGGGGATGGAGGCCTGGTCCTGCCGTGCCGGGTAGCGGCTCTAGCCGCACGAAACGTCCTTTTACACATCGGGACTTGAGCACTTAAAGTCGGCCGAGCGTAATTAAATGTGATATATCAAAACCAATATGGAGTAATTAGAAGCAGGCTAAGTGGCTGAGAGGCGAAACAGACAGATGCTCTCACACACCACACACACACACACACACACACAAAGGACAAGAAGGGAGTGAGGGCAATTTCTTTTTGTAATCTTCCTCCTGACTTTGAGAGAGAGAGAGAGATCGATGGGGAGGACGGAGGTGTTTGTGTGTGTGTGTCTGTGTGTGTGTGTGTGTGTGTGTTTGTGTGTGTGTGTGTGTGTGTGTGTGTGTGTGTGTGTTTGGTGGGTTGCAGTGGTAGAAGTTGCCAACCCTCAGAAAGACAGACAGACATAGGATGAGAGAGAGAGAGAGAGAGAGAGAGAGACTGCAGCTGTCTGTGCAGTCAGTGCCCCCCCCCTCGGGCCTCGGTCAGAAATGAACGGCATGCGACAGGCAGCGCAGCTTCTGGCCACGTGCCAGCGAAGCGGAGCGATGCCGGGCACCCTCTCTCTCCCTCCTGCCGCGCGCTCCACGCGGCGTGCGCTCCGAATGTTTGCGTTAACACTGGGAGTGTGGAATGACAAACGGCGAAATGCTAACACTCTCAGTCCTCTCCGGTGCTCCCTGAAGCTGTGATTCATCTCTCAACAGGTGTGACACCCTGCGTGATAAACAGCAATATATATTCCCAAATATTATAAACATTACCAGGAAATCGGCGGTGCCAGGTTAGGGATAGACAGAAATATCCAGTTACTAAAGCTTTAGTTTGGCCATGCCAGAGCCAGCGAAACAAATATCAGATTGGCGGTCGCCACACTGACAGTGAATCTAAAAGACTTGGGCAGTGTGTGTGTGTGTGTGTGTGTGTGTGTGTGTGTGTGTGTTTGGGGGGGGTGGTGTTGGGGGTTCATAATTGGGACATCTATGTACAGTCCTAAGCATTCACCAGCTATTCCATACTGTAGATGCGGTCAGCATTGCAGGCCCGTGACCGTGTCCGTGAAGCATCTCTATTACACAAGCTGCAAGCACTTTGGACTAGAGGACCATGGAGACTGGTGCTAAAGCTGAGACTTATACTGAATGACTCTATGCCATGAGGGCGAAGGCCACAGTAGTGTTATCTCTGGGTCTCAGAGAGAGAGAGATAGAGAAAGAGAAAGAAAGAGAGAGAGATGGAGATCTGTGTGTGTATGTGTGTGTGTGTGTGTGTGTGTGTGTGTGTGTGTGTGTGTGTGTGTGTGTGTGATTTACAACAGGAATAGTAGTTTATTCATGGCGCTCTGGTTGAGAAGGTGCAACTCGATCAGCTGTGTTTGTCTGCGGAGGTGTCCCCTTACTCAAGCCAGCCAGTCTTATCAGCCGCCTCATCAGCCCAGCTCCATACCATACAAAGGCCTGCACAGGGCACACAATGGACACGCAGTTTGGATTTGAAGCCCATTTCTGGCCTCTTGGATCACTGGCTTACCTCACCTCTCAGTATGAGCGGCTGAGTGCTGATTATTGTGTGTGTGTGTGTGTGTGTGTGTGTGTGTGTGTGTGTGTGTGTGTGTGCGTGTGTTTGTGTGTGTTTATGTGTAGAGGTGTGTGTGTTTGTGTGTATATGTGAGTGCGTGTGTGTGTGCGTGTATGTGTGTGTATGTATGGGTGTGTGTATACAGTATGTGTGTTTGTGTGTGTGTGTGTGTGTGTGTGTGTGTGTGCATATGTGTGTGTGACTAACACTGCATTGTAGAAATGTGTGTGTCAGTGTATGTGCACGCGTGTTTGTGTGTCTAGCATGGTGGGGGGTGTTGTGTGTGTGTGTGTAGTGGGGTACTGTGTATGTATGTATGTCCATTAACAAAACAAGTGGTTGAAATACCACCTACAGCACATGATTATGTTAAGGTTTCAGGTGGAATAGAAGAAAAAACATTTTTTTTAAGCATAATGAAACTTTAGGGAAAATACACAATGAACAGTCATGGAGACTTTCAATAATAGATACAGTGCTCTCTCTCTCTCTCTCTCTCTCTCTCTCCCTCTCTCTCTGTCTGTCTCTCTCTGTCTCTCCCTTTCTGTCTCTATCTGCTTTCTTAAATTGCTTGGAAAAGCCACACACAGGCCATTAGGTATTTCTCTCTCAATTACACCTCGAGTGGACTTATAATGGTATTGTGGCAGCTGCCTTGCAATTGCAAAGCAATTACATATTAAGAAAACATTATTTGTGTCAATGGTATAATGGTATAACATATTTAAGCTGGCACCTGATAGGCCCAGTGTGGCATGCTCTGCAGAAACTCCAGAGTGTGAGTGTGTGTGTGTGGGTATCTGTGTGTGTGTCTGTGTGCGTGCGTGTGTGTGTGTATGTAGCGGGGGATTGCTCATATTGTTTAGATTTGAAAGGTGACATTTTGGGCCACTAAGTAAACTTCTGTCGTCACTCCATTGGAGAGCAGAATTTGTGTGAGCTGGTGTACTCTGTATGTGTGTGTGTGTATGTGTGTGTGTGTGTGTGTGTGTGCGCTTCTTTTTATAGGGACTTGAGCAAGGAAAAGGAAAATATTGGCTTAATAGTAGTCTAACAGGGCCCTTGTGCCACGCTCTGTAGATGGTTATGATAACTGTCTAATTTAGGAAAACGTGAAATTCCATCCCTTGGCTCGGCACATTCCATCTGTTGGAAGAGGAATTCAGAGGAATTTCCCTGTTTATTATTTTGTCCACCCCCTGTGCAGTGAGTGTGCCATCGCATGAGGGATAACATGCTGAACAAAGGCACCAGGAATCTGAGTTGTAAAAGTCTAGAATCAGAAAATAACAGTCCTACCGTGACTTGGTTGCTGACTGAATCTTGCTGACTGAAATAATCCTGTTCTGCTCATTCTAATTAGCAGAACTCCCCAGTCAGGTAGATCAGATCAGGATTAACCTGCGTTAATTCCACTAATGATTAGCTGATCTACCTGACTGGGAAGTTCTGCTAATTAGAATCATGGGGAGCTCTGCTAATAAGAATGATAAGGTTTGGTTTAGGCTACCGTATAGACTGATTTTGTGTTTACAAACATTACCCATCATCTAATTGTGACGCATGTGTTAGCATACATGCCTGTCTACTCTACTTCCTTATATATACAGCTATATCTCAGCTAGTTGTGAGTATTGCGCTAACGCTAGCATTCTCTCCTGGCTTTAGCCGTTTAGCACAGTAAGGGTTTTTTTCTAGTCAGGGTTTTTTCAGTTTCTCCCTCAGCAGCCTTGGCATCCAGTGTTTTGGAAAAGCCTCTGGCACCAAGCGCTTGCTTAAGTGAATAAAAATGTAAATGGCCCGTTGAAATACTTTGGTGTCACCTTGACAATGTGCAGCCCCTCCGATCGAGGAGGCAGGAGGCTGGAGGCAGACTGGGATGGCCAGGTCTGCAGTGCTGAGCCCAGTCAGCTGAATCAGGTGGTTTGGCTGTGGGTTTCATCTGTGGGCCTGCCACAAGTGCCTGCACGCACATGCGCATACGCACACACACACACACACACACACACGGTATGGTATGGTAGGTCAATGCAAAGAAATTTGGAGTCTAGTGCACATACATGTACAGGTATTCACATTCATACAGATAGGCTACTATACACATACAAAAACACACACACACACACACACACACACACACATACACACATACATACTGTACATACACACACACACACACACACACACACACACATACTTTGTATCTCTCTCTCTGACACAGACACAAAGGCGCACAAGTGTGTGGGTAATGTTGGAGCTGGTTGCGGTTTTGCCTCGTTCTTCAGTGGCTGACAGAGATTGCCATTTTGAGTCAGCATGCCCAGCCTTGCCAGCATCTCAGAGTAATGGTATCGTCACCGCACTAAGGAAAGCCTAAACCCCCCCCCCCACCCCCGCCCCGCACACATACACACACACACACACACACATCGAGTCCTAAGGCCCTCACTGCTCGATGTGTTCCAGTCCAATGTTCACTAATGCATCCCTCGTGAATACCTGAAGTGCATTTACATTCTTTGAGCAGAGGTGAATGCCCACGGTGAACGTGTTTCCCTTCAGCTGGAAATTTAAACAATTTTATATAAACACTCCAGTATTGATGGTAAACCTCCGACCAGCTGTCCGCAACTGTGTTTGCAAACGGACAGGCTATAGAAAAATTCAAGGCAGGCAGAAAACTATTTACATATGTGCGGCAATGTCGCAAATTTAAATAATGCACCTCTGGTGTCATACCAGCTACTCAGTCTCAGAGTCTGACTCTGTGTGTGTGTGTGTATTTGTGTGTGTGTGTGTGTGTGTGTGTGTGTGCGTGTGTGTGTGTATTGTGTATTGTGTATTGTGTCAGTGGGTGTCTGTGTGTTTGGGATGGGCGGGGGTATTTTCCAGATGATATCGCCGTCGCCATGATGATCTGCTTGAGTGAGAATCCCTGAAATCACTCCGATTTCCAATTATTCCCGCTGTCCTGAGCTCAGGCAAGGCCTAACTGTCAGTCCGAAACCATTTCTGTTTAATGCAACGCATCTGCTAAGGCTTCTCCCCACTGAATGGGAGTAATGTTAGTATTGGATCGCTCCGACACTGTGGCCGAGTCCCAGTGTCCTCCCTAACCTCTTCCCTGAGCTCTACTAGACTTCTAAACTGGCTGGAATTAGCCAATCATGAAGAGGATTCAGGGTAGTTAGGTCTTTGTTATGGTTCAGGGCTTGGGGGGGGGGGGGGGGGGCGGGGGATGCCGGGGTGCTTGGAAGACTGGGGGCACTGGGATTCAGGCAGTTGCCTGAACTTAGGTTTGTAGATGGTTTGGGCTGACAAGATGAGAAGCCAATGTACTGTACTTACACCAGAGAGGGTAAAAGCGGAGCGAGAGGAACAAACGTCCATTGAATTCCGTGTTCTATTTTTGCAAAGGGGAGGTGGGGGAAAATTATAGGGACCCCATTTATGCAGACCAAAGTTGAGCTCTCATACGCTAATACAAGAGATTGATTAAAAGTTTATATTGTGACGTGCCGACTTACATGTATGTAGACCGAACCTATTCACTTAGGGTGGAATTCTCTGGGGTGCGCAAGTTCAAAAATCACTTAGCTGCGCGCTTCTCTGCCATTGGCGCGAATGGTGGAAAAGCGCACAGCTAAGTGATTTCTGAACTTACGCACACCGGGGAATTCCACCCTTAGGGAATTCACTATTCACTCCCGTTGTAACTTGGTCAATATTCCATGATCTTTGCTTACACCCTGGGCCCCTCAAAGACTTCAGAGCACAGGATAAAGTGGGGACACTGGGGACAAGAAGGGACCTGAGTGGGGACAATGTCCTCCCTCAAAGTTCTGTAAGTGGGGACATTGGTCTTCAGGCCTGGCGTTTTCATGAGCTCCAGTATCACATGTGGTCCATGTCTAATGAAGTCTAGCCACTGGCTTCTCACTTAAACTCACCCACACCCTCCCCAGACAGGATCGTGCCTGCTTGCTCAGAGTGGAGTCAGTGGGTGGGGAAGGGGCTTTGGGAGCGTGGGGGCCTTTGTCACTGTCAGCACTCTGCAAAACCACATGGAGGACATGGTTATCACGCACACTCTCTCTCTCTCTCACACACACACACACACAAACACACACGCACACACGCATACACACACGCAACCACATGGTATCACGCATACTCTCTCTCTCTCTCTCTCTCACACACACACACGCAAGCACATGGTATCACGCATTTTAGCCCCCTCACACACACACACACACACACACACACGGAAAGCCACAAGGCACATCAGTACTCATTCCAGAGCACGTTCTTCACCTCTCAGAATAAACATGCATTCACACACACACACACACACACACACACACACACACACAAAGACAGATTTACTAACACTTGCTTGCACTCAAGCACTTAGTCACACACGCAAACCCAGACAATCTCTATATCTGCCCATAAACTCATACACACACACACTCATACACACACACACTCATACACACACACACTCATACACACACACACTCATACACACACACGCAAGCAGAAAAAAAAGACACATCATACATTCCGTGCCCCCTCCCCCTATTATACACACATGCTTACTCACACACACAAAAACCACATGGAAGACATGGCATCACACATTCCATAGACAAGCACTCACTCACTCTCTCTCTCTCTCTCTCTCTCACACACACACAGCCACACACATGCACACACACACACACACATAAACATATTACATATTGCTGACTATGTACATGTTCAGAAACATGTAGATCTAATGCATGTGCCTCAGTTGTCCCACAATTGTCAAGTGTACAAATACATGAAATTAAGTTCTATCCCCTATTAAAAAAAAAAAAAACTTAAAATAAAAACTTTTAAAGGTTCCTGATCTTAAAAAAAATCCCAAAATAAGCATCTGTCCTCAATCTTTGGGTTTTTTTTGATCTGGGATATTCTATCAAAAGAAAAGAGGGAGAAGTGTTTGTAAAGGGGGTCTTCAAAGGACACTGCCGTGAGAGGGTTATGTCTGGGATAGGGCTGTTGCATCCAAAGAAGTGTTTGTTCCATGAAGAGGTGTATCCAGTGCCATAACAGAGTGTATATTTTACAGACAGACCTTTTGCATCCTGAGTGCTTTTCTCCACTCACAACTTGCATGACTTTTCCTCAGGGCCCAGTTGTGAGAGAGGGCTACTTGTGTGTGTGTGTGTGTGTGTGTGTGTGTGTGTGTGTGTGTGTGTGCGTGCGTGTGTGTGTGTGTGTTTATGTATTTGTGTGTGTGTGTGTGTTTGTGTATTTGTATGTGTGTGTGAAGGCACACGCCAGGTGTTTCTCTGTCTGTGTATTTATGTCTGTGTGTGTGTTTAAATGTGTGAGTATATATGTGTGTGTGTGTGTGTTTTTGTATTCGTATGTGTGTGTGAAGGCTGTTGGTGTGTTTGTGTGTGTGTGTGTGTGCACGCATGCCAGGTGTGTCTCTGTCTGTATGCGGGTGTGTTTTTGGCCTGTGTGTATTTATGTCTGGGTGTGTGTTTGAATGTGTGAGTATATATGTGTGTGTGTGCGCGCGTGTGTGTATTTGTGTATTTGTATGTGTGTGTGTGTGTGTGTGTATGTGTGTGTTCACACAGCTGCATGTCGTTCCCTGTGCAGACGTCGCACATGGTTCGTCTCAGCCCATCTGGACATGCAAGCCTCTCGCTCGCTCCTGTCCCGGCTCCTTCACTCGAGTCTGTTTCTCCTCTACCCTTAGAGCAGTGCTGCCCTGAGCCCAGAAAAAGAGAGAGAGAGAGAGAGAGAGAGAAATGAGAAAAAGAACCTCTGAGTTTAGAAAGGAGTGGAAGATGGAATGGGGACTGATGAGAAAATAACCGCTTTCAGAATGTTTGGATTTTAAAACCAGAACATTAGTACAAACCATAATAGCTGGCGCGGACTGCCTTGTCCAGCTCCAGAAACCCATTGCTTTCACGGGCGGTGATGTAACGCAAAACATTTTCTGATGAAGCATTCACTTGTTGCAGGGCCTTGAGAACTATTTATACCCAGTCCGTCCACTCGAGGGGGAGAAAAAAAAAGTCCTCTGCATTATGTTTGAGCCCTTTAAATAGCTCATTTGTCCGAGCTGGAGGAGAACATCTGAACACTGAAAATAGTACACACATTGTTGTGTGCTCTCCATCACTCATTTTTCAGTGCCAAATGGCCAGATCCGTGCATGTAAACACACTAACACACACACACACACACACACACACACACACACACAAACAGGATACACACAGAGGGCCTACTGAGATGCCGTAGATCTCACTGCTAGACGCCTTGCGACGCGCGCTCATTTGGACTTGGACACCACCCAGTACAGTAAATGAATAAATCACAAAATTCATAAATAAAAGAAAACATAAATTATGCAATAAATAATTTAACGAGCAGTCAGATCTAGGCCTCTTGACAGTTTACAAGGGAGATTGTTTTACTCGTGGTCCTCCAAGACGTCTGGCTGGCCCGCGATGGCTCAGTGTACTGCAGCACCAAATAAAGAAAGCCTTTTTTTTGTGTTGAGCCTCTCCAATTAAAACACAATAAAAGGCCCACACAGAGGCACGACAGACATGTCAACATCTCCATCTGGCCAAGAAACGGCTTAGAACAGGTTTTACAGGTACTGTTCGCTCTCCAAGGATCGCCGTGTCTAAATATCTCTCGTAGGACGCCTTCCCTAGGCTTACGGGGCTTATTTGTGTTAGTGAGAGATTATGTGTGTGTTTCAATTGGCAGCGGGGATGCACGGCATCTATGTGTTGACTGCTGCGCTACCCTTGGTCGGCTTTGAGCTTTTCAAAGGGCCTTGCTTTCGGTGAGCCCTGGTGAATGCAAAATGGAGATAATGACTCGCCACCACAAACTGTTTGAATTTTGGTCGTATAAAACATGTAAGTTTACCCCTGCGGAATATTTTGACACAACCACACAGGAAAAGAGTGGGCCCAAGGGCAGCGGTGGAACATCAGTACTTATTTCAGCAGTAATAAGGCACCTTGATGCTACTGTCAAGCGAAATAAGAATGATTCGTCTGCACACTGAACCCATCTCTGTCTGTGGCGCTCCATACATTCCTTGCCCATGCGTTCAACCTAAAGGCTTGACGCTGCTGCTTGCCTATAGCGCAGTCTTTTTTTTTTTTTTTTTTTTTTTTTTTTTTTGTTTTTTTTTTTTTCATCATACCCCATTACTTGCAGCATAGCTGGTCTGGCAGCCTTGCATATACAGTCTACATCTTCTGCGGGTGGTAATTTTCAGTGGAAAATATAACCACAGCACCACTGATTCAATTGAAAGTAATCTCATAGCAGGCCTCAGGCCTTCCTACCCACCAATGTGGTTAACTTGGTGAAAAGGAGGGGTTGGGGCAGGGAGAG
>JASCQY010000072.1:5351106-5369545 GCA_030264315.1 Sardinella tawilis | reverse complement strand
TAAGTGGTCAGTCAAGCAAAGAAATGATTTTTAAGCGATTTTATGACCATGAAAATGTTGCATAGGGTGTCTTTAAGTTGCAGGTCAACAGTTTATTTAAATATTTTTATTATTTTTTTTTCCTGGAATTATTTAAAATGTTATTTTAACTATCAAATTTCAAGACAGACATAGGTAGCTAAGAATTGTATTCATTACATACCGTACATACTGTACATATATGCACATATGTACACACACACACACACACACACACACTACAAACTTGGACTATGAGTAATGACTGATGTTTCCTAAAGTTATATTCTCTTAAGCCATCATTGAACATTGTGTCCTCACATTAGTTTTAAAGACAATTTAATTATGTGGTGGCGCTGTAATTATCTCTTGAGTGCTGTTGTTCAGAAGCATGGAAAGCCTTTTCTTAACTTAGCCTTGCTTAGCCCCTCTTTCCGTACTTGTAGTGTTATTTTCTTTTGCCTAACTCTATATACTTGTTTTAAAATACTTTTCATCTTCATTGATTATGAAACAGAGGTAAACCTTCCTTATTTTTTAATATACAGTATTATATTTTTTTGAGGACAGGAAATAAACATGGTATTTGCTGATGCTTTGTTTCTGGTAAACAGATTTTAAGGAGAAATGATTAGCGACTAAACAGGCCCTTTTAATCAGCTCTGTGGCCTGAAATGGACTGAACGGAGCCGGGTGAATGATGTGAGTTTTGCCTCGCAGCCTCTCATCCAAATTCACTCCCATGTGGGCACATGCATTGTTTATATGGAGAGGCCTTTGTACATGGCTGCACTTTCAAACAAAGTGGTTTCGGGGTCCGGGAGTTTTGTCTTGAAATAGTTATAAAATTGGCAAGTGTGTGTCTTGTGTGTGTGAGAGGTGGAAATGGACTGTGCCTAAGTTGTTGTCCAAGTTGTTTTGTGTTTATTTTCCTGTGACGGCACAAACCCAGTGGTCTCTTAGACAGTAAGGCGATCCACAGGCCCTGTGGTGGACGGATTGTGAAAAGAAACCAGATCTGATGTTATATTGTGTATTAACAGAAGATGCTTGATTGATGCTTGGATTTTTGTATAATTTAGTTGAACCATGAAATGTATTTCATTATTTCATCATAGCAGACTAATTTGACTATTGTCAAAATATTAAAAGGATGTACTCAAAATTAGAAACATATTTATCATTTCAGGAAGGAATCCTCCTCCATGCAAATCTACAAAGCTCAAAACCACTACACTGAAACATATTACTGTATGTGTGTTGTACAACTAGTATATATGAGTGTAATAAGGACATCTGCCATTAAGATCTAAGGGGCAGTACTTTCATCAGCCCCTGCATGCGAAGGGGCATAGTTAGCATGAGCCAAATGATGGCAGACAACAATCCTGATGCTGATATGTGATTGCCCAGTAATTTGCCCTGATGGATTATACACACAGTGATTCTAGAACCCAGGACCCTCCCTTGGGTTTAGACTTGATTAAAGGCTATGGCACAGCAGGTTGTTCCCAGATTGTATTTATTTATTGCATTTTGAAGACTATTTCATCTCCTCTTAGATTTTCTCACAGTAAGTACAGTATCTACCTTTTGCTTCTTTTTGTTTAAAAACAACAAATCATTAAAATCATTTATTAAAAAAGGACACGAAAGTGCATAAAAAGTACAACTACAGTCAACAAGTCAACAACTTAAACACATTCCCATGGAAATATTATGTCTCAGCTTGTGTTGGATTGAAGAATGTTAGTTCTTTTTCAGACGAGAGAAAGTGAGTGCAGAAATTATAGCAGATTTTAAGTGGTCAACAGAAACTGAACCTCTCATTGAATGCGTTCATTAAAGTCAACAAACCAATCAGTGAAATTTATTAGTATGGTTTCACGGTCACCCAAAGCGTGTAAGAGAAAGGTTAGCAAGTTTTATGGCGTCAGCCTTGTAAGAAAAGACCCGTTAAATCATGTCGTGAAACATAAGAGAAATGAGACCGCATGGCGAGGAGAGGCCCGGAGCTGATGAGAACACAGTCGTTCCCCACTACGGTACTCTAAAGCACTACCATCAGGATGCCAGCAGCGAATTAAGCTGTAATTATTTTCGCCACCAGGCTCATTTGAGCGTCATGTGTTGAAACATGCGAAGCAAATAGAGCCACACCTTGCCCTTAATTGTGGTAATACAACCTCAGAGCCACAAGCAAGTTGCGCTCAATGTATAATGGTGTTTAGAGAAATAGGAAAAACACAAACTGCAATTACCTTTCTTGGGAACGAGAATAGACAGCAAATTAGGGACCACACTGCATCAATATACACATTCTTCCATGAAAGCAACCACCAGAGCGCATTAGGTAGATCTCATGATGGAAACACTGAGGGAAAACCAGAACCAGGTCTGGTTGGGGGGAAGGGAGGGCTGACTCAATGTTTCCTCACTAATTGTGTTGTTTGAACAAAAGTGATTGGTACCTTTTGTCTCTTTATGTTTTATGTTCATGATCTTCCCTTAAATTGACTTGTGAATTTGTTTGTTTAAATTGACATGTGAATTTGTTTGTGTCCCAGCTGAAGCACATGAGACAGTATGTTCTGGTCTGCTTTGACCTTTCATGAAGTGACCTAAAAACATATAGAAGTAAGCAATGAGGAAAGGGTGTACTCACAACCTAGTGCATTATGGGTTTTGATATGAGTCATTACAGTATATCGATGTATGTTAGATGAATGTAGTTTCTTGGAGAATGATGCTTTGTATGCTAACTTTGTATGTATTTAGCATTTGTATTAGTAGCTCGGAATGATTAGTATCAGATAGCTGAAGGCTTTTTGAGTATTATAACAGCTTAGCAGAAGAAGCTGTCACCTCATGAAAAAGATCAATGACCAAAAAAGTGTCTCGGTTAATAGCCGTGGCCTCCAGAAACACTGATGTCTTTGTCAAATCTCATGTGAAATCTCAGATGCTCTCATAAATCAGTGACGGGAGATCGTCCCTCTGAAGGCCTGAGTTGAGATGAAGTCAGCTGATAGGGGAGTCTCGATTCTGACTCAGGTCTAAGAAAGCCAGCAGACACTCCCACAGTTCTGCCTTCACCTAGACAGCCACTTCTAAAAGTATGAAAGGTTAAGTGGAAACGAGTTCACAGTCTTTCCTCATTCTTTCACTCCCCATTTTTTCTTATTCTTTCTCTTTACCTTGTCTCCCAGTTTCTCTGCTTCCTTCCTCAGTTATACTCTTTCCTTCTTTTCTTCCTTGTTATTATTGTGACCTCTATGTAAAATAAGCCTTTTGTATTTGCCCGCATTACTTTGATTCTCTCTCTCTCTCTCTCTCTCTCACTCAGAACTGGAGGCTGTCCCTCCTACTGAGTGCAGGTATAATTGCCCCAAGCCTGCAGGGTAGCTACTGCTGAGTGTCGGGCCTTCAGTCGAGGCGCCAGGAGTTGCACAAGTGCTGATGAGGCTGCGATAAGCACAGTCCCGATTCCCCCCACCCCACACACACACACACTCACACACACACACACACAGCCAAGAGGCAGGGAGGCCAGCCGACTGCACTGGGGCCTGATCTAGGGCCTTCATAAGAAAGAGAGAGAGACAAGGACAGTCTTCTTTCATGTGCCGCTGCTGTGTCAAGGAAATGGATCCCACGACTACACGCTCACTCAGCACTTTAGCACGTCCACTCCTTAATGCCCCGTTACCTGGGTTTGGCTGTATTTCTCTCCCTGTCTAGTTACCAGGCTCTCAGTGGCTGTGTTTATGGTATGCCTCCCCTGTGTATATGTTTCTCGGGAGATGGACTCTGAAATGTGGGAAAGTGAGTCAAATGAGAGCTGTCGTTAAGCTGACGGTCACTGGCAGCGGATACACAGGGTTAAGCGATGTTTCAGTGTTTGTTTGGGGAGGGGGAGTGCAATTGCCCCCGATAGTGTAATCTGCTCTTCAAAGTGATGTTGTCTGTGTGTGTCTAATGTGTTGTCTCTGATGATTTGAATGGCACATAATGGTCTGCTTACATTTCACTCTAGCCTGACGGGAGAAGAAATTTGCTGTTGCCAAGGGCATCGGACAGCTATGCACATCAAGGATTCTTAACTGTGAAATGTAGACGCCTAAAGAGTTACAAACATTTTATCAAACTGCATAAAATACGCTCTGAATTCTGGATATATCAACAAAAGCATCTTGTCTCTCAGACTCATGGCTTACAACCAGGCTTGGTAGTGCTGGAAGAGCAAATTAGACAGCCTTCCCAAACAGAACCAACAACACATGCCCATTACATGCAGACGGAACTGGAAGTTTTGCGGTGTGCCTGTGATTGAACTATAAACGTTTAATCAACCAGGGCCCCCGTAGGATTGTTTGTGTTTGGTTTCATGCATTATGAGTGGACTGGTTGAGATTAATGACAGTGCTTAAAAATTAGAAGCACCAACAAGATCCATCAACTAACCATAAAGCAAACTGTAAAAAAAAAAAAAAAAAAAAAACGAAACCGTAAACATGCTCCAAAAAGTTCAAAATCTTGAGAAACCGTCTCCAACCGCTTGAAACTCACCATAAGATAATTACACTTAAATTACATTCATTCCCCTATTATGCTCTTTCTGAAAGCCTATTCGCTAGGCTCTAGGGCAAGCATTTTAGGACATATAGTGCGTTTAAATAAACACAGAGGCCTTACGGTTTACATTACACTCCATTATCCTAAGTTTTCTCCAAACAGAGTAATTGTTTTGATATACTTAGTGGTATTCCTATTTTCAAATCCTTAAATTGAAATGAGGACTGATTTTGTTTACAATTTCGTGTCCCTCCTCCCTGTTTTCTTGCCCAGAGCCTTTGTTTAATTTGACCGTCTGTGGCAGCAGAGGAAACAGTGGAAAAACAAATCCGGTCAAAAAGAAATGAGTCCCAAGTGACTTAGTTCCTCAGGACCTATGGAAAGTGGATGCAATCAGGGCAATTTATTTCAATTACCCATCAGTAACATGTCATCCCTCTTAGTGCTGTTAGTCTAGCGAGTGTTGTTGTTATTCGACATTTGGTTGTTGAATTGCAGATTGTTCTCGTGTGATACAAGTTTTACAGTATTTCTCTCTAGTGTAGTTTAGTTTCTCTCTGCCTTTCCCTGTCCCTCTCTCTGTCTGTCACACACAAGCTCTCTCTCTCTCTCTCTCTCTCTCTCTCATCTGTTTGCATGTATGTTGGTCTAGCATGCTGACTTAAGTAGTAACAGCCACACCATGTTTGCAGTTTGGCTGAGGGAGCACACATTCAACTGAATGTGTCTAAAGCGTGTCTCCAATTATATAAAAACTAAAGTCGCTTAGCTGTGTTCCTTCTTTTGCCTTTCATCATGACAAGTACAAACTCATCTCACTTGTTCTCTCTCAATAAGGCATGGACGTTTTGATCCTGATACCCTGTGGGGTTAAAAATGTTGAATGAGTAAAATAACAAATCTGCTCTACAGTTTATATAGCTTTTGTGTTGAGGTTTTCCCAATGATATGCAACTATTAAAAGCTAAGGTTGTTTGATATTGTCTACTGGGAAAACAACTAAACAGCTTTTTAGACTCGAGTGGTGCTTAAGTGAAACTGTCATTGGCATTGCTACAAGCTGAACTGATCAATATTCTATTTATGTTAGTTTCATATATATTTCATATATTCTCATATCTTCATATGTACACCATTTCAGTGCTATTTTTGTGTGTGTGTGTGTGTGTTGTGACATTCCGGACACTGGCAAAACATTCTGTGACTCAGACGTCTTTGGATGTAGTATTGTGAAATGCCTCTGGAGGACTTATATGCGGGAACAAACCACCTATAATTGTTCACATACCGTTGTTACTACAACTAAATCATACTCCAGTCTACACTAAACAAGCAGAACCTGTGCACTTTACTGAAAGATAAAAAGAAAGAAAAGAAAATGTCATTTTCCCCTTTTGCCCCAAACTCTATGGCGGCCATTCAAGATTTATTGGAAACAGATTGCAGGCTGCGTTGACACTGTAATATTGCAGTCAGTGGCAGAGTGTTGTCTTCCTGAACTCGGGGTCACTGTGTTCCTCCCTCGGCTGTTGCTGCCTGAGTCGCTCCAGGAGGATGGGTAATTGTTGGGCAGGTAACTCATTTTAGTCTCTCATTTATCTAAGGCACAATCTGAATGCTCTTTCTCCCCACTCTCTAATTTATTTTTCCACTTCACGTGATTATTGCCTGTGAGTCCTGTAGGAAATAGTGTTTTGCGAAAGGCCATGACTTCAGGACCAGGTGCTGAAAAAATAGTGATACTGCTGCTTAATCAAACACTGGCAAAATAATGCGACCTGTTATTTGACAGTGCCATAGCAAAATATGTTTGATATCTTACCAGCATTAGGTGCGAGAACAGTGTTTTGTTGCTGGCAGGATAATTGTTAAATAGTCTATATTGTCAAATAATTATATTGTTTGTAGCATCTGGAGAGGTTTGCTTGACCCACTTCTGGGATGGTGTTTAGGCAAGGGTCAAGACTCTTGACTGTCTACAAGTCAAAGACCAAATTGAAGACGTTCAGTAGGATAGACATGCCATTGGCCTAAATATCTGCCTCTTTGTAAGATGCTGCTTATTCTCTGCATCCTGTAGCTCCTTTGATAAGAACTGAGAAAGAAAGAGAACCAAAAATAACATACAACTCTGCTGTTGGCCTGAGTGGTGGCTGGTGTTGCCATGTGTAACACCAAAAGCCGTAACCACTTGGAATGCAGGTATCTTTCCATGACCAACAAGGCCATGTCTAATAAACTGTTTTCATACCTTAATTACATTTTAAGCTAATTATCTCCTCTCATCAAGTTAATTAAATACCAATAAAAGTTTATTTGTCAACCCCCTCAGAGGTTGGACATATTTCTTCTGATTTTTTAACCCCACTCCTGCCCACAAATCACTGCCTTTGCTGTGGGAAACCATGAAAGGGGGTGAAAAGACTGCTCCTTAATTGATTTGCAAGCATTTACATGAAAAGTCAAGCTGTGAACACAATGATTCATAAAGCTTAATGAACCCATAAGCTGGGCCCCTCGACATGACTCTAAACCTGTCAAGATCACAGAGCAGGCTGCCCCGCCAGACCTGTAATAAGAGGGCCGCACCATAGACAGCATGGAGGCATTTAAGTGTTACTTTTAACTGAGGTGACTGAGCCTACTGGGCTTGTGTTGCCGGTGGCTGCCTTCTGGAGGAATCGGATTGTTGACAGCATGCTGCTACTGTATGTTGTGAGAATGGAAAAGGAGACCCTCAGATAATGTGGTTTTAGAAGATGTCACAGCTTGTTTTCTTCCTTTCATTAACAATTAAGACGGCATAAGGCATGTTCTGATCAAGTAATTACATGAATTGTATTTTTTTTTAATCAGAATATGAAGTTTGTTTTGTCTATGAATAGGATAGTTGCAGCTATTTTTAACAACCAATTAACTCATACCCAAACGTTTCGAACCTCACCCTGAAAACAATTGTTCTTATCTGAAAAGTGATAGGCAACACACCTGAATAGGCCATACCTACTGTCACTCAGCATAAACTGTGCAAGAGATCACGTGAACACAGACCAGAAGTTTTTTGAAATGATAGGCTCGCGCTAATCAGACTGGGCGCCATGCACCTCAGGAAGGTAGCAATTTTCCGTCATTACCGTTAAATCCCGCTTAAAAGAACCGGATTCCTAAGGCCTAATTACAAGGTGTTAATAATAACAATATAATGACAGTAATTTTCATGCTAGCCCAAAACCTTAATCCAACCCCAAGTGCCTCTCACAGGTCTCATAGAGAGGACGGGATGGGCATGTTCAGGTAGATCCGGTTTCTTCTGCATGACTAATCAGTGGTTGGTGTTTTTGCACGTTTATTTTTGCAAAATTTGGCTATTTCATATTTTCAGTTGTCATGATTGTTGAATCATCATTAGCCTTTGTTACTTATCCAACACAGCGGAGTATAGTCTAATATGATCTATTGTCTATGAACCAAATGAACATAGGCCTATAAAAAAGCCTATTTAAAAACATAGTTTCTGAACAGTCTGATGTGACTATTTTGATCAAATCCTTCAGCAAATTTATGGAAGACAAACAGTTTAATTGATGTTTGAAACATTCTCCTCTTCAGGCAATTAGCTACAAATTGCCCGCCTTCATGTTTACATGGGACAAGTACTCGAGGGCATCCATCACCCCATCCCGCCTCACCCTTGTCCCCAGACTCAAAGCCAATGAGACGGCCTCCTCCTCAACTATTTTTGGCTGAGCAGCGATTGGCTGGAAGTTTGTATAGATCAAAACGATTTCCCATGTTAGAGTTCCAGTTCAGAGAGCGGGGGCAAGAGTTGCCTTCTACATGCCTTTTTTGTTTCCAAGTTCAATGTTTGAAAGACAGTTATTATAAAGCCGTGCTGCCGGTGAGAAGAAAATAAGAGACATGGATACCAGCGATTTAAGAGAGACCTTTTCCTCAGATGAAGAAGCGACCTCACAGACATCCCCGAAGAACCAGAAGACGTTAGTTTCAAGCTTACCTTTTAGTGTAGAAACTTTGATGTCGGATAAAGGGACGCGGAGCGACCTGGCACAACAAAATAAGGGACTGCCGTGTATAACAAGAAGGGACCTACCTTTTACGATTTACAGAGACACAGTGGGTTCCGAAGACTTTTCCAAACACTTCATTCCGTCTTCGCCTGTGAAGTCCGAAACATCAGAACACGACGATGCCCCATCCTGGGCTACGAGATCCAGATTATCATCACCTCCTAGTAAGTGACCTGATGTTAACTAACGTTTGTTCTCCTTAAAAGCAGTTCTGTGCACACATAGACTTTTTATTTCACATTTGGTCCACACCAAAAAAATACTAAGGAAGTAAGTTATTTACATGAATACTTTTGTCCACCAATGATATGTTAACAAACGGAAATTTGATATAGGCTAATTTTAAGTCACTGTTAAAGTATCTAGTAGGCTAGGCCTGTTATTCTTGAATTTCATTAATTTTCTTAAAATTTAAGAATAAACTAAAAATACAGCCTTTCTAATTAAACACATTCAAAGTATCACTTGCAAGATTTAATACAGGTTTTTAAACCAAACATACTGTATAGTACAATAATTTATAGAGTTTGTTGATGTATGAATACATAATGTTAATAGAAAAAAGTTTAAAAACTAGGTGTAGCCTATTATATTTCACAAATGCTCCAGATGTGGATATGTGACTTCAGTTGTAAATGTCCTGTCACAGGACAGCTGAGCCCTGCCGCATGCTCACTTCGAAAGCACAAGACGAACCGCAAGCCACGCACCCCCTTCACCACTTCACAGCTGCTGGCCCTGGAGAGGAAGTTCCGGCAGAAGCAGTACCTGTCCATTGCCGAGCGGGCCGAGTTCTCCAGCTCACTCAGCCTGACCGAGACCCAGGTGAAGATCTGGTTCCAGAACCGACGGGCCAAAGCTAAGAGACTGCAGGAGGCCGAGCTGGAGAAGCTCAAGATGGTCTCCAAGCCTGTGCTGCATCCAAGCCTGGCTTTGCCATTCCCCCTCGCATCTCAGTTCCAGGCTTCAGGCTCCCTCTACGGACAAACATACCCGTTCCGCCGACATGTGCTTCCCTTGCCCCCCATGGGACTCTACGGAAGCCCAATGGGATACAGTGTCTATCATCTTTCCTGAGTCCTCCAGCGCCCACACCTTAAGCTTTCCTGATGACAGAGTCAACAGACAGTTAATCACTCAACTCTTCCTTTGTAGGCTGTTTGCTGTTTGATTGACCGCATGAACGCAACAACAATGCACCTTTCAACGATGGCCTACACAACAAATACCAGGAGGACTGTGATATTCAGTCTAGCTTTCAAATACTTAAAGATTATCTTATTCTAGTGTGGCTATGTTCTGACAACGTCAAATGCAATACCCCTTCAACCAGATGACTGCTGTGTGAACGTTAATCATTTCTTCTAGAAAAAAAGGAGTAGTGATGATAATTTGTCACTGTCACGGAGCAGTGCAGTAGAAATTGATTCTCATTCACCTAAAGTATTCAGCATGTCAGTAAGAATCGACCTTTTTAAAAAAGATAATTCTAAGATTTATGCATGTGAAAAAGAAAGCTCTTTTCTCCCAGGAGAGGGTATAGCTTACAATGTTAAAAAAAAATGTGTTTTAGCCATAACTGCAAGGTTGCACTGTAGACATGCTGATTCCAATATGCTAATAGAAAAATAATGATAACATGGAATGGATTTTTGATGTCCTTTGAAAGGGCCTGTGTTAAAGTTTTATTCCTCCTACTTATATATGGAATAAATACGCTCTTATACTTTCACAGTACTATTAAACATATTTATATAAAGGAGTTGTACTATAAGATGAATGCTATATTGAGTTTATATTAAATTTAAGTAAATGAATGAATCATGTGCTGATTAATTAAATGTTTTCTTGACATTCTCTTGCCGTACTCTATCTTATTTATTGAATTTAAATGGATAACTTTACTTGAGATGTCTGAAAATTACAAATTAGTGTATATTTGTCAATTAATGGCCCAATTTTGATTTGTTCATGTGGAGATTCGGGGGGGCATTCAGCAATCTAGTGCATCAGGACTTTCCTTGTAAAAGTAAGATAAGAAACAAAACTTCTAAACACTTACAACAATATAGTTGGCATAGATTAACATTTTGTACAGTAAGCATTGCGTTTTTTGGCAATATAGCTTTGGCTATTTAATACTGTGAATGCTTTTCTTATAACTATTGTCAACCCCATCACAAAACCAGTGCTGTTGAAGGGTCAACAGGTGTGTTGCTCTGTACTTCTTCTTGTTAGCCACACACACACACATGCACACGCACACTGAACTTCACTCTAGATGAACTGAAAACTGGTTGCCTATAAAATATGTAAAATAAACTGGGCAAACTGAATTACATTCTAATGATACAGTAAGTTGTTTCTATGAAAGTTCTAAGCAAATAGCTTGTGAAAGTGCATTACACAAATGTGTCTGCCTTGTGCTTGCGCAGATTGAAATGTCTGTACATGGCCTGCTTTGCCTGATGTGATAAGGTGTGATATTTGAGGAAGCAAAACAAAAAAAGGGACCGTTTAGGGTAAGGAAATCGACTCGCTTGTCGTGCAAGGGCCTTTTTAATTCTTTTTAAATTGAGCCAGCGAGAAAGCGGGGCTCGAGCAGTCAAGCAGCTAATCTTTGTAAATGTTCAGTTTGACCTGGGCAGCTTTTCTTTTTCATGCCGGTGGTCTTTGGAGAAATTAATTAAACAATGTCATTATATGACGTGCTGGCTGGCTGGGGCCGCCACCGTGTTGCCTAGACCTCCTCTTAATCTCCACCATGTGCTTGACCTGAAGAATGCCATTACCTGTTAATTTTCCGAAGCAGGCTAAATCCACCTTTAATGGTAAATGATTTACAATAGATTTATGATCCTTCTGAATGAAACAGGCACCCATTAAAATGCACTAATCCCTGGGGTGTGTAAGCATGCTTTTTAAACCTAACACCCCCCCCCCCCCCCCTTCTCCCTTACACACACAAACACACACACACAGAGAGAGACCCACATTGTGTACTTGTTACAGTTCCTGTAAGAACTTTTTTTTTTTTACTGTAGTGTCACTGAGGAACCATTCCAGTTTTTGTCAAAAAATGTGCCTTTGAAAAAGTTCTTGCTCATTAGCAGAAAAAGCAACACAGAACAATGATAATATTTTTTGAAGGCTTTGGCCTAAAGGACTTCTTCAGAGTGTTAACAGACGGCGAGTGTGCACACTGAAACTTCTCAAAATGCCAGGCTCCATGTCAACCCAAACCCCACTTAATTGTCCTTAGCATCCAATTTTAACTCCACCGCTGTGAAATTGTATGTGTGTGTGTGTGTGTGTCTGTTTGTGTGTGTGTTCAGTACTTGGCGATAAGGCGCACAGAGCATTATATGATTGGCTTCACCTTCTCTTACTCACTTAGCTGTGTCTGTTGCTGGCTCAGTCTCCCCGGCTCCACGTCCCATGGACCGCTCGTTACAATTAGCGATTATTTCACAGCCCATTTCCATGGCCTTTGTTTTGAAAACAGGCCTGAGCATTAGCGCGATAGCAAATCTTTTGGAGATTTGAAATTGCCTCCTGGCCCTAGAGGAGGTCCTTTTTTCCCCCCCTCGCTCCTTTGGTCCGATCCCTGTAGGAGGCTTTTTTCCTTCATGATGAAAAAAGAGGCTTTTATATGCAGTGAAAAGTAATGCATTTGAGAGAGGCTAACTGGGGAGGTCTGGCAAAGTGATATGATTTGTTCTAACAATCTAGATTTCACACACACACATACACACACAAAGAGAGAGAGAAACAGACAAACACGTGCGGACACACAACCACAGACACGAACTTGAGTGCCTGCAAACACACAAACATTCATATACTGTGCAGTAGACTGGAGTACGCTTTGGCCCGGGGGCTAACTGTGGCCTGTTGCTCTCTCTTATGTAGCTTGCCTAGTGTAAAGCTAAAATAAAGATGGCACATAGTGTATATTATGCTATATGTTGTATACATTATATATACTATATACACACTGTATGTTCAATGCACATCATAGCTTTAGCACTTTCACAGTTATTTTCAACAACACTAGCATGGGTACAAGCCTGTTTTTAGAATGCCTCAGAAGGCATGTGGGTTTTCCTAATCTGCAAGTCCTTGGACTTGTAATGGATTGAAAACTAGTGCACTTAATTATACAGTGGCCTTTAGCATCTTAGGTGTTTAGGTACATGTACAGTATATGGCCCTCAAACAGAAAAAAAGTTTAACCACCCCAGAAATGTACACACAGTGTAGTATATTATACATATACATGCACATATGAAATATGTGCATAGCAAATTAACCCACACATACACACATACTAACTAACAAAAACACACAAGCCACAACAAGAATTTCTTGAACTGCTCAACTTCAAAGGCTGTTTCTGCTGTTTCTCCGCTAGTTGTAGTGTTCACCTAGCTCCACTAGGTGTCGCAATCTGCTCATTTTCAGAGAACGCCACTCCAAAGCACAGAGGGCCGTAATGCAATCTGGAGAGGGGAGAGAGGCTTAATCCCTCTTGACAGCGCAGGCGGGTGAGTAAACCAGTGGAGGCAAGTGGAAATATTTAGATGGAGGTATGAGGACGCCATGCAGAGTTACCGTGATTGATGCACTTTCCTCTAATGCAGGTCACACTACTTCAACACCAACAGCTCCTTGATGCATGCAGGCATGGGGACAGAGAAAAACATAAACAAACATGAAAATGTTCAGAGAACTCTTTACAGAAGTGTCTTTTTTTTTTTCTTTTTTTTTACAATATAGTCAACGGCAGATGAAAGTAGTTTATGTAAGAAGGGTGGGTGACATACTTTCATTTTTACACTACTGTATAAGTGTTCCTCAAATCCTTTTACATAAGTCCTAATTAGAGTGAAATGCACATTCTAAATCTATAGTGGTGTAGACATGCTTACTACCCGAGGTTACTGTGTGTGTGTGTGTGTGTGTGTGTGTGTGTGTGTGTGTGTGTGTTTCTAGGTACATGTGTCTAGTTTTATGTGTGTGTGTGTGTGTGTGTGTCTAGGTACATGTGTCTAGTTTTGTGTGTGTGTGTGTGTGTGTGTGTTTCTAGGTAGGCCTACATGTGTCTAGTTTTGTGTGTGTGCGTGTGTGTTTCTATGTTTTTGTAAGTACATGTGCTGACTGTGTGTGTGTGGGGGGGGGGTGGGTGGGTGGGTGTGTGTGTGTGTGCATGAGGAGAGGAGGGGGGATTATCTGACTGCAGGAAGTGTGGAAGGGGGGAATGGACCATAATAATTGCTCAGAGAGTCGTGCACAAGTGATTGACAAACCCCACAATGGCTTTGATGGGGCAAGAAGCAGGACATGAGACTAGAGCAGAGAGAGAGAGAGAGAAAGAGAGAGAGAGAGATGAGACTAGAGAGAGAGAAATAGAGAGAAACAGAAAGAAAGAGAGGGAGAAGATTCGGGTATGCTGTTGCTGTGCCTCTGCACACCTGCTGACATAGCCGGTGTCACAGCCATTGGGGTGTCCACTGGAGCGTGCTGCTGAGCCTCGGCGATAGGGAGACTCCCCTCCGGCTTTCGTCTTGTTTTTCTCAGCCCCGGAGCCTGCGAGAGGTAGAGATAACATCGACATGATACCTGAGGCGGGAGACAGAAATTGGGGTAAAACCTTGAAAAGCGGAATTTTATGACTATGCCTTTCCTTGTTTACCTTGAAGGACGGAGAGGACACCTGAAAAACCGAGCGAATGTGTCACAGTGAGAATAAACCCCTGATCTTTTAGTTCACCCTGGTATGCACCTAACCACAACAATGTCTTCATTTTTCCTTTTTCAGAGTAAATCCGGAAAGTGGGACAGCGAAAGCTGTCAGCAATTGTGTAGGTACACTGATTTTCCCAGGCATTGTGAATGTATTCAGACCACCCTATTATTTCGAGGATAGTCAGCTGCTTAGATTACCATGTCAAAGTTACTGAAAGAGTATGTAAGTGTAAGGTAACTATCAGTATACCATACACAGTTGTCTTCTGTGCTAGTTGGTCAGCTTTTTTAGAGCAAGGTGTTGAAAGAACTGAAATACCCCGGAGCACTCTCACCCAAATAAACAATATCATAAGAACTATGACTGAGAACACGAAACCAGAGAGGAGGAAGAAGAAGAGCCTGACAGCATTCCCCCAAGCTTACCATGGAAAAGAGAAAAAAACGAAGCATGTTTTTTGCCTTTTTTTTGTTGTTCTTCTTCTTCTTGTTGGTCTCAGAGCTGTCACTATGGAAACCCCCTTTATCTTATCTTCAAAGCGTCGGAACAGGTGCACTTCATAGTAGAGACAGCATGAAGGGTACCTAGCGGTGTTACACTCAGACCTATGGACGGGGGGATAACAGGAGGGATAATTCTTATGTGGGCCGTCCTCCCACGAGAGTGAAATATCCCTCTCTTATCTCTCCATCTCTGTCTGTCTCTACCTTTCTCTCTCTCTTTCTTTCTCACACCCTCTCTCTTTTCAATTCACCATGATGCTTTAAGTCAGCGCTGAGAAGTACGTGATAACCATCATGGCCGTTTACTTCTCTGCGTCCTTCGCACTATGTCTGAAATGCCATGTATAAGATCTCTTTCTCTCTCTCTTTTCTTGCTTCAGTGTAAGGCATGTGCATAAAGGAGCCACAATTCCACAACAGTGTTATCGCCTCCAACACATATCTATGTTAGAGCCTAAAGGTTTTTTTCCCTCCTTCGACTTTGTCACCTGTGGTGAGGATCAAGGAACATGGCTGACAAAACATTAACATATTTATTAATCTGTCTGAAGCAGCGAATTACGCCTTGAGTGGAGGTATTCATTTGAGCTTTTTTGTGTGTGCACTCTGGGTGAGCACCTGTGACCTTGATGATGTCATTAGAAATTCTGTCCCAAGCTGCTCTCTCTTAGGTCCAAGAGCTGTGAACAAAATAAGAATGAGAAGCATCTAATGACAAAGCCTTGGGGAAAAAAAAAAAAAAACTCAACTGATTTATGAGCTCATGGCGCCATATAGATGTGATGCACCAATAGTAGATAGAGACAACAGAATTGGTATGACCAATTCCTCTCCAGTATGTCCTAATGTTGCATCTGTAACTGTAGGAAAATAGCACATCAAATGCAAGAGGAAAAAGTTTATCCTTCATCCAGATCCTCATTTTCTTTCTTTTCTTTTCCCTGGGGGTTTCCAGGAATTTGTATTACACAAACATTCTTTTCTCATTAAGTAACAGTATGTTCCCCAAGCTGAATTAGTCTCTCTGAATTGCCAGTGTTACATCTACATTCTACGTGTTTGTTCTGGCCTTTGTGCGTTGTGAAATCATTCCACAGACCACCGCAAGCAATTCCATGTGAATATTCCAGGAATGTAACTAATAGATTCAATATCCATTTATCCACTTTAATTACTGAACTTTAAAGGAAGGGGCAGTGCAGCAGCTATTGACCTCCTGCCTCTGCCATTCTTCAGAGGCAAAGAATCTCATTGGCATGAGGAGTGGATGGTTCTGTTCAAGCCACTTGGCCTTCTCCTGCTTTGCAGATTTCACATGGATTATAATTATAGACCTCAATGCTGACATTTTTTCAATACCGGGGTGAAGTGCATCGGCATAGATCTAACCAAGCATGGCAGTGCTGCACAATCTACAGAAACCTTCCCAAACCAAGAATACTTTCACAATGATGACACCCATAATCTCAAGCACTTTTTAAATACTGCAATTACTGTATACCACCATTTCATCATATCAAGAAATATAAACAAATTTGGCTCTGCAATTAGTTTAAAGGAACACACCACATTTTGGGGAAATATACTCAATTTCCATCTCCCCAGTTGAGTTAAACAAGTTGAGTTTTACCTCTACGAGTTCTCTAGCTCATCCAGTCATTCTCTCAATCTGACAGTCGAGCTTTTTTAGTTCAGAAAGACTATTGGTGTGAATATGGTGTTAGCATCTTGCACGTTTGCATCTTGCACAAATTTTCTTTTCCCATTTAACTTCCTTTTTTCCGCATTTAACTTCTCTGTAATTACACTAGTTAAAGGAATTCTCCAGAGTGAATCAAACCGAAGCTCTGTTGTCTGAGACTGCCGAGTGCTGTCGATAGGTATTAGAACTACATCGGTAGGTAGAACGTAGACCGTATTGGAGAACTAGCTGCTACCGCTAACTGATTAGGGCATGTCTTTTTCGCTGTGCTTTTGTTTTCACATGCCCTAATCAGTTAGCGGTAGCGGCTAGTTCTCGAATTCGGTCTTCGTTCTACCTACCGATGTAGCCTAGTTCTGATACCTATCAACAGCACTCGGCAGCCAAAGACAACAGAGCTTCGGTTTGATTCATTCCGGAGAATTCCTTTAAGTCCATAGAATTGGACAAATGAAATGTGGTGATTTTCAAGGTCAAATGACTTTGTTGATGGAACCATACTCTCATTCGGGCGTAATAATATGTCACCACATCCATGTCTCTAAGTCAAGTACTGCAAGCCACTGATCTCATGGTGGGTTACAAAGTTCCCTGATTATTACGGCTGGATGAACTGGAGAAAGGTAAAAACCCAATTGTTTAACTCAAGGGGAGGTGGAAAATGGTGGAAAATATTTCCCCAAAATGTGTGTCCCAACAGCTGAACCAATGACCCAACTACATCAAGGTCATGGACATCAAAGGTCTACTCAGGGACAGAAATGTAAAACTGGTATCTGTGAAAGAAAAGAATCTCCCACTTTTTTATTACTGGGAGTATAAAGGAGACAGAGGGACTCGTTTTACCCTCTGGCTTCAGGAGATGCAACCAGACACTAGAATGTGTGTGACATTGTTCTCAGACTGTTCCATTTTAGCAGTGCCGAGGTCCCAGCCTCTAAAAATTGTACTTAGGTACATTTTCTTATTGAGGGGTAGGAGTGTGTGTTGTTGTGGTGGTGGTGGTGTGAGTGTGTGTGTGTGTGTGTAGGGTGGTGGGGGGGTTACTCTTTGCAAATGGCTATTATGTGTCTTCTGGGAGGTGTCGATTTTGTGACCTGCTTATGGGTGTGTGCTTCGCTGAAATGAAACCGTGAAAGAAGAGTGTCTATTGATGGTGCCAGTTTCTGCTGTTGCCATTTCAGATTTTGTTCAAAGGCTTAACAAACATTTGTTATGACTGTTAGACCCAGAATATTCACACAGCATAGCACTTTCCACAGGATGGAGAAGAAATGTGTAAACTTGACTCGCTTTGGTGACTTTCATTGTCACACTTATGCCATTCTGTATTGTTTTGTTATTACACTGAAGTGATGACACGAGAGAAAACTCTATGAATTTTTGCGCACTTGTTGAGTCATAGACAGGAAATACTGACACATAAATCCAATGCAAAAAAAGCAGTGCAGTTCAAATAATGTTCAAATAATGTTAATGATGGCCCCACTTAGCGCATATTTACACAGTTTACAATATATCTTCATCTCCCCATGCACTTTCCCAAATTTCTCTCTCTCTCTCTCTCTCTCTCTCTCTCTCTCTCTCTCTCACACACACACACAGACTTTGTTCCCCTACATAGCTATTTCTGTCTTGTCTGAAAATGCTAGCCACATCTCAGGCGCCCCTTCTCAGAGCGTGGACTCCAGTTGCGTTTCACTGATGTCAGTGGTGTGGACGTTGTTTTGCTGAACGAGCTTGCACTTCAGTGGCTTCTGCTCCCTAGGGCAGCGAATGTTCTCATGTGCCCGAGCTTTCCCTG
>JASCQY010000072.1:5337571-5351006 GCA_030264315.1 Sardinella tawilis | reverse complement strand
CCCCCAACCCACCCCCACCCCCACCACTCACATTGCAAGGTTGCAAGGTCCCGCAGTAGCCAGGAGGTTGCGACCAGCATACATAATACACAGTCTTTGCAAAGAAAGCCATAGATGCACCAAAAAAAAAAAAAGAAAAAAAATGCATTTTAAAAATAACACCATACAAAATGCCCTCACGCCAGGGAACACCAGGGAAGCATTCATGAGTGTAAATAACATCACACAGCAGTTGCTGAGGCTGTGCAGTGAATAGGGGGAAGTGTGTAGAGAGAGAGAGAGAGAGAGAGAGAGTGTTGATGGGCCTCGGACAGTGAACAGAGAGAGTGTCCTCTGTGGAATCGTTGCCATAGGAGCCTCCAGGACACGTTAGCTACTGCGGCGAGATCGGCCGGCGCGTATCCTCGCTGGACAGGCGAGAGGGGAGAGTGCGGGTGCTCGGGCGGGGGCGTAAGAGGAGGAGGAGGAGGAGGATGGGAAGGCAAAGGCAGCCGTGCCGGTGCATTCGTGTATCCGGCCTTGTCTGTTGCGGCCCCATGATTATGGGAAAGGGCTCTGGAAAAGAGGGGCTTCTGTGGGTCAGCGTAGTCAAAAGTCTGTCTGTGCGCCCCGGGGCCAGTGTACACATTTGGGACTGGGACATGCGTTTTAAAGAGGCAGATGGACTAGGCGGAGGAAGATGATGGCTTTGGGGGTTGGGGTTGGGGGGGGTTAGTGTTGTAGGGAGTGAGGGTGTGGGTGGGAGGGAGGGAGAGAAGAGAGAGTTAGAGTGGTTATGTGTGTCTTCCAGCAAAGTAATTCCATCTGCTCCAGTGGTGCATTTGGACTTGACTTGTGGCTATCTATCTGATGCAAATGACTCATATCGGCCTAAAATGCTATCTTTCCAAGCAACAACAAACACGCCGTTTACACAGTCGATTTTCTGTGTGTGCGTGTGTGCGCATGTGCACGCGCCTTTACGACGCACCCTCCGCCCAAGTAGAGAAGAGAAGGGAGGAGAAAGAGTCATCAGTGTGGCTTTTAGCCTGTATAGTGTGTTGCTCTGACAGGCAGAGAGCCCAGTCTTTAAAACAGCCTTCCCAGCAGTCATGGAGAGCCCGGGTCCATCGCTGCCTCTCATTTCAGCGTGTCTTGGGCAGATAAAGAGGCTCAAAGTGAGGAATAGCTGTCATGTTCTCTGTGGGAGTGTGTCTGTAATTAAAACTGACAGTGTGAGTGGAATCGAATCCAGTTTTTAAATGAAAAAAAAAATAAAATATGTTCAACTCTCTCTGTCCCTTTCTTTTATTCCCTCTTGATTTCTCTCTCTTTGTCTCTGTGTGCATGTTTGTCTCTGTGCATTTCCTTAGCAAGGACATTAAACAGCATATGATGCTATGAATGCCTCTTTGCATGCTGTAGATGCCCGTAGCATAAAGCGGTCACGTTCTCTAAGCTAAGATGTGTTTTGTTGAATTATTTTTCTTTCCCTTTCCTTCCTTCCTTCCTTTCTCTATCTCTGTTTTTTTCTCTCTGCATCTCTCCCCCTCTCCCTCCCTCAATCCCTCCCTGTCTCCTTCTTTCTATCTCAGTATGTGTGTGTGTGTGTGTCAGTCAACTATAACCCACTGAAGCTTGGCATTTAATTAAGTGGGGGCAAAGCAGCATAATTAATAAGCTTTAATTTACAGGGCAGCAGACCGCAGCAGAGCCAGTCAAGGAATGCAGGCCAGGTGCTAATCTGATACTAACTGGCATATACACACAGTGGCACATGCATGTGGGTGTTTGACATATGGCTCTGAAATTAATAAGCCAGGACAGTATACAGTATATAAAGTGATGTTGTATTGTGGAATATCCTGAGAGAGTAGCAAACGTGTGAAATGAATGGTGGTATGGTATCAACTGCATGACGTACACACACACAAACACAAAACTCACTGATATTTTGCTCATAAATCACCTTGTCAAAATTCTTGCAATATTTTTTTTTTATCCAGGACTCAAGGACAACTCAAGGATGGTCCATTGTAAAAAAAAAAAAAGAAAAGAAAAGTACTGTAATGTCAAACTGTACTGTAACACCCTGTTGTATTAATATATTTCCTCGTACATAATACAAACCTGGTAAGGGTTGTATGATAGCCAATCTGTGCTTTATGACACTACTAGATATTGGCCTTTTAAAAATGTATTGCTTTTCATTTTGCCATATCATCACAAGGACCTTGTCATATAACATCCCATCATTCTGTCATATATACTACATCACATGTTTGGAGTATGTCCCAGATGTTTCTCAAGCTTGTTGTTTAATTATTAAGTCAGTAGATCATACATGGACATCCTACATGCTGTGCAGAGGCTTCTTAAGGACAAATAGGCTACTCTTGCTGTTAGCCTGAGTTGACTGTTCCCAGGACTCTTCAATTCTGAATAAGGGGTTTAAAAATAGCATAGTCCAGAATCTCTAGTACAGTATCAGCAGGGATATCATTCGGTAAAGTATATTTAAGATTAGCCCACACACCAACTGAAAGTCTGTTACATTTGCCAGAGAGGTTAATTTTGTAGTTGTAGCAGTAAAAAAAATATGTTACAGAGTGACAGAGAGCATTCATTCTGATATAAAAGTTAAGTTAATCAGCAGACCTCTGACATGACAATTGGGGACATTTCTCTGACAATTCCATGGAAACTGGGGACATTCCTATTTCCACAGTACATATAATTGCTAAGTAAGTGTTGTTTTAGCTTCAAAATCAGGAACAAAGTGGGTTTTCTTGTTTTTTTTGCCATGGACAAACCACGAAGGGTACATCCAGTCACCCTATGTTAAAGGCATAAGTTTACCTATTTTAATGATAATCCTCTACATTATCATTAATTTAAAACAAAAAAATAACATAACAAATGTATACCATACCTAATTAAACTGCATGAAAATACTGTATATCTAATATATATGCTTCGGTTTTATGAAGGTCAATGTGATATGATGCTGTTGGAGTCTGTGTAGGAGCCTATTTATTTTGTGTTCCCTGTTTGTTATACCCACTGCAGAAGATTTTTTTTTTGTTCTAGGCTAATAAATGTAACATTACGCCAGAAATCAAAAGACTGTTCATATCACAGTAGTGACTTGGAAGAGATTTGACCATTGACAACTAAAATATTTAACACTATAAAACCAGTGAGAGCCCTCAGGCACTTACTGTACCGTATGTGTTCTGCTGAGGTGAAATCAAAGATGGTAGCTAGGCGAAACAGGATAGTTCATGGTACTCCTTGCCCATGGGAGCAGAGTGGGGATCAGTACCGATATGCATAAATAGGCGTGTTGTGGCATGCTTGGCTGTAGTAGATAGTGCTAAAATAAGCTCGGTGTACACCTGAATTAGTTTTTAATTTGTCATTTTGTCTCCATCATGGCATACCTTATATGGGCAGGAGGATTTGAAGATCATGATACCATGTCCAAATTGTACGATTGTGGTTCCAGGAAGTGAGTCATCATGAAATATCTTGCTCCGGTGTCTTTGGTAACATTTGCCAAGGGGTCCTTCAAAATGACAGCTGCCCTTGAATTTGCTTAATTGAATTGGTTGTAATTGATGTCTCAATAAAACCACAATAAGTGATTACGCTGCATGTAGTGATATCTAGCTCACATGATAAACAGTCTTAGACCTATTAAAATGGATTATATTGTTGTACAGACTGACAATACCTTGTTACCCGGAAAGGTGTACTGAAATTGGCACTGTCTGAATTGCAGAACTACTGCACTTTCTTTGTTATTTTAAGTATTTCTGACCTTACTTTTTCTCAGCCATTTCCAATTGGTCTTGACCTTTTCTACTGTGAATTAGTCTGCTGATATGGACACAGTGTAGTAATGTTGAGGGCTTGGCATTCAGCACCGGGCACAGAGTTGTTATACTTGGACAGTATAAGATTCTCACCTTTTTTTTTTCTCTTGCCCTAATCCGTGGGGTTTTTGTTTAGTCTTTTGTGGTATTTACACAGTTGCCAGGTTTCCACAGAAAAAGCGCTCCAAAGAAAAAAAAAAAAAAAGGCCTTCCCGTCTTTTCCCATGGATACTTAGTGAGGCTTTTAGTCTTGTTTGTGTTTTGTTTTTGAATTGCTTTTCAAATGGATTTTGTAGGTGGTGTCTGATACATCAGCTATGTTGCATAATGACAGATTATTTCATTTAGAAGCCTGTGGCCTCTCCTCAAATGCAATTATGTTTGCACAGCTTGTGTGTGATGACGAGAGAATCGGAGCGCTTCGCGAGGCCGTCGCCTGTGCAATTACTCCAGCGGCGATAATCCTTGTGTTTCACTGGCGAAAAAGCGGAGAAAAGAGCAGGGATATAAAACTTCATTGTGTACTAATCCGTGGCTGAGATAACTCAAGCTTTAAAAACCTCCTCTGACACTGTATAGTGACAGCCCTATAAAAGTGCTCTTTTTCGGGACATAGTGTGTCGACTAAGCCACTCTGTGGCAAACTTGGATATGATCTCTGTGGCCAGAGGAGATCCAGATGTTGCATGGTCACGCAGGATTTCCCCCGAGGCCCTGGTCCCAAAGGCCAAGCCAATAGACATCAGGGGCTCTCGGCCCCCGTCGTCTACATCTTGGCGGGGAGTGTGTCTGGTGATGCACGCCAGACTGGAACACAGGTGTGTGTCTGAGACGTCATCGTTCTCGCGCGCGGAATCCTCCAGGGCGTGTCCAACAAGCTTCTTCCGCAACGCTGAATGTCATTGCAGCGGCGAACGCCCAGGAGGCGGCATATGCCGCACCTTCTGTTTGAAGTGCCCCGCACGTGCCACTTCCCTACGGTTTTCATTCAAGGAAAACATTAAACCAGAAATTTTGTTTCATCTGTCACCTATTTGGCAAGGATTCTGACAGAGATTTACAGTGTATACTGTGTCACAAAGACCTGCCCCACTTTAAATGAGCTCTCACACCCACACACATATAAACACACACATACACACACACACACTCACAGAGGCACTAACTCGCCTTTCTTTTTTTTCCTCTTTTTCCCTTCCTCTGTTGATCGAGGGCATCTGTCTGTGAAAGACACTGACGTGATGAGATCGGTCAGATTGGACAGCCACCACTTCAGAGACAAGCCCAAAGGGCAGAACATTAGCATGCCTACCACCCGGACCTGACACGGCCTCCGTTAGCGCCGTCCTTCAACAAGCTGAGGCTTACTGCTTCTGAAAGGGGCCAATCCATCAGCATCCTACCGCTTATGATTATCAGCCCCCAAACACCCCCCACCTCATGTTGTACACAAGAGTGGGTCGGGGGATCCAAAAAAATTCTAATAAAAAAAAAAAAATCTGTGCCAAAATGTGCCAGAGAGAACGTAATCATGGAAATGACTTAGTGCTTTGTGTCAATGATGGATGGCAAGATAAGTGTCTATTTATCTTTGGCAGCTTGTGATGACAAGGTAGGGCTATGCCATGATCTTCAGAGATTACACAAAAATGTGTTTGTATCTCAATGAGATGACTGTAGAAACAAATGTCAAGATGATTTTTTATTTAGATGTCAGCCATAGCTCTGTGCTTTTCTATGGTATTCTCTCCCTTCTCCTTCTCTGTGTCGTCTGTGCAGAGTGTTCGACAATCCTCTCAATTGCACGCATGGAATTTTGTCGTTTTATCACATCTCTGAGCAGCTTGTGAATAATTTTGTTTTTATTATTTCTTACTCCATGGGGATGTTTTTTAATCCCTCTGAAGTCCTCCTTGGGGCTCACAAGAGGAACGATGAGCAGTTGGCTCTGACATGTGAATGGGAGGGAGCCACTCGGATTAGGCTGGATTAGCGAGGAAGTTTGTCCGATGGCCACTGTGATTCTTCTTAGTGGGGAGTTGGTGTTATTGCCCCGAGCCCCCGCCCACCTTGTGGGCTTACAGGCAGGGTCTCCGTGGGGTCGAGGAGAATGAAAGGGGAAGACGTCTCGCCGTTGCATATGCCAATTGTCAGACAGAGTAAAACAAGACCTGAAAGACATGAAAGAAGGGAAGAAAAAATCTGACACAAACACTCATTCAGAGAAGCTAGAAGCCAGGACATAAAATGGCCCTCGCTGCGACTGCACTGTGGGCTGTCTTGTGCCTGCATGAGCATGGGTGCTGAAACACTGGGATCTCTCCCACTCCCCGCTGAAAGAGCGAGAGACGTGGGCAGTATCTGTATTAGTCTATGATGTTGCATATGTATCAGTCAATATGCGTTGGGGCTGACGCTTGTCTGCTTTGGTGAATACACTACCCAGTCATTTGAATAATTAAACTGCCATGGCAATTTCACGTGACCCATTAAAAATGCATTAGTGGTAGTGCTACCACCGTAACAGTTGTTTATTATAAATACGTAATGACTCTGAATTACAATTAAACGAAACACTTGGCTGCTCTTCCATCACTGATCGGGTTTAGACCAAGTTCAGTCAACAATGAACTCTAGGCCACATCTGATGAAAAAAAGTATCATGCAATCTGGGTTAAAAAAAGGCCTATGCCGTAGTAATACTAGTGGTAGTCTTTCTTCTAAACATGTTTTGATTTGCCAAGACATTTTGCCAAGCTCACACCTGTTTCATTAAAAAAAACAGTGTTTGTAAGAGCTGGGTTAAGTGTAGTCGTGTGGGCCTGAGGTGTGGTGTTTAGCTCTGAGCTGTCTCTGCTGTGACTGGTTACGCAAGTCTAATTTGGGGAAATTATTTCCACAGGGCTTAAATCGAGTCATTAACCTCAATGTCTTGACAAAAAAAAAAAAAAAAAAACCTCTCCAGGAACCAGCCATGATTGATTCTTCCTGACACTGTATAGATTTGACTTCCATGACTTTTAAAGTCTGGGGCTTTTTTTTCTTTTATGGCATCTATTCTTTCCGCCGTTAGCTCCACACCAACTAAAATACTGGCAAAGCAAGAAAAGACACAGAACACACAAACACACACACACACACACATAAATATACACAGAGAGATAGAAAAAAAAACAGAAACCGCAAAAAGCAAGACAAAGGTGTTGCTTTGGGGTCAGAGAATCCCTACTGCAATCCTTGGCAGCAGAATTCTTGCTCAGCCCAAGATGCGAGTGGCTGTCCCTTTAGCGCAGACCTTTAGAGGAGACATTGAATTCGCTGAGCCCTTAGATGTCGGCCCCCGGCACAGCCTGTTTGATTCAACAACTTCCACACAATTCCACCTCTCCTCTTACTTTTTCTTTTACAAGGCATCAGAGCCACATAGTGTCAGGTTGCTTAACGAAAAAAAAAAAAAAAAAAGAGTGTGTAAGAGTGTGTGTGTAGTGGGGAGGGAGGTATCTCTAAGGGGGCTATAGCAGAGCACACACTCTCCCTAATTCTTTTTTCTTTTCACAATGAGGTTTAAAGCACTTTAGGAACTGAAAAGGTGGATGAAAGCACCAGGAGGATAAGAGGAAATGGTCCAGTGATCCGTGGCTGAAAATGTGGCTTCAACCAACACTGTGGAGAGGAGATCTGTGTCACTGTCAGATGGCAAATGCATCGTCATTAATCTTTTTCTGTCGGGCAGGGAACGTGAGGAGCACTGGGAGAAGGCGCAAACACCACGCACCCACAGAAAACAAAGCATGCTTACTAACACCCTCACATTTATTCAGCAGAAGCGTACAGTATAGACACATTCATCCACACAGGAAGCCTATCTTTCTAGATATTTCCGTTGGTTTGATAGCAAGACTTGATAGCACACAAGAGCTTCGATTATAGACGATGTGGTTGATTTTGTCTGTGAGATAAGTCCTCTTTCAGAGGCAGCAGCAGTACTAAAACATTGGACTACATCGCACTTGAACATACGCACCACACTGAGAGTTTTTACAGTACAACTCTGACAAGAGACATTTCAATATACTGTACGATTTAAATCATTGAACAGAAGCATCTTTCAATATATCCCAACGATGAAAATGTCTTGTTTCCCAAATTCACAAAGGAGTTGAAAAACAATACTTCATTACAATTACAATCAATTACCCATATAGGGATGATCATCATAACCCTAATGATCACAATGGCAGCAACAGATCCTCCTACACACAAATATCAAAGGTACTATTTCACTTCTGAGATCCCTGGTACAGCTACTTATGGTGGACATCTGTTTAATGGTGCTGAACGCTTCATTTTTTTCCACCTGAAGTAATGGAAAAAGATGATGGCACATACACCAGAGAGTAATGCAAAGAGAGCTATGGTCTTTGTGGTGATAGTAGTGGTGGTGTGTGTGTGTGTGTGTGTGTGTGTCTGGGGGTGGGGGGTTGGTAGAGGGGGGAGTGGGCAATTGCAAGATTGCCTGTTGAATAACAGACCACCTGGCTGCTTGTTTTGGGAAAAAAAGAGAAAGAAAATGACTCCCATGAATTTAGTAATGACGGGCAAGCAGCTCATGAACAAAGCAGGAGGCAGATAGCATGGTCATTCTGGGACAAAATAGCCAATGAAAGGTTAATCTGGAGCAGACTTAATTAGATCCGCCCACCCCCCTCATGTCTACTTCATTGGTCAAATTGCGGTATTTCAGAAATGCATGGGCTGAGAAATTGGTTGCTGCTTCTATTCATTTCAGTTCACATCAGCGCAGACCAAATGACCGCAATCAAGGGGAATAGACATGATCTGCAAGTTAAATGGCAAAAGCTACGACTTGCATGTTAACATGATGTTCAGCAGTGGTCCACGACAAGGCTTTATGATTCAGTGGGGATGCTAACATACTATACAAAACAGCTGATTACATTTTGCAGATGACTTTTTCGTGTATAGGCTATTAAAGTGCCCTGCTGCAAAAAAAAACAACAACATTCTACTGAAATCAAACATCCACATTAAGGTCCCTTGTGACGTATGCAGTATTTATATAAAAGAGGAACAGAATAAGAACTCTTGCCGAGGTCACGGATGGAGCGTCTGACTTGTTTGCACACAACTGTGGCTCTGATTATGCCAGGCCTTCTGCTTGCTATGCTTGTCAGACCTCAGAGCCCCCAGTCGATGTGATGCTTGTTTCTGTTTCGGAGGTGGGGTGAGGTGGGGGGGAGGGATTATCCTCTGTAAAGTACCATCAGCAACATGATCCAAGTCACCAAGAGCAGCCAGGAGTTGTTTGTGTTTTTCACTCTCTTCTTGGAATAGTATTTCCGAAATCAGTGGCTAGCTTGAGCATGGCTTGGCCCCAATTTTACTCATGTTACGCTCACTGGCAGTGTTCACCTTCCACTCAGAGTGTGCTGGATGAGTTGGAGGGCGAGAGCTCAGGGAAGGGGGCAGGAGGATTGTTGTTATTGTTGTTGTTGTTGACGATGCTGGTGATGGTGGTGGTCGTGGAGGTGGTGATTGAGGTGGTGGTGGTGGCAGTGTGGAGAGCAGATGGCCCTTCAAGTCTTATTCAGGCTGGCCGTCTCCACCCCTCCGTTCCCTGGGCAGAGCCGCTGGCACCCCAGGAGAATGGCGAACGCTTTACGGAAGTCGGCGTTGAAGGCGTAAATGATGGGATTGAGCGAGGAGTTGGCCCAGCCGAACCAGACAAAGATGTCGAACGTGGTCGAGCTGATGCACGGGAAGTCTGTCTGACCACCTCGCCCTCCGCCCTTGCCATCTGTCTCCCGTTGGCAGAAGGGCACCATGCAGTTCAAGACAAAGAAAGGCAGCCAGCAGCACACAAACACCCCCATGATGACCGAGAGGGTCTTGAGGACCTTCGTCTCGCGCTTGAACGAGAGCTTGAGGGAGCTCTCCGACTCGGCCATGGAGCTGCCACCCATGCTGTTGTGGCGGTTCTTGGCGCTCTCGGCGGCACGCTCCAGCGCCGAGATGCGGCGAATCTGCTTCTGGGCGATGCGGTAGATCTGCGTGTACGTGGCGATCATGATGGCTACGGGGATGTAGAAGCTGACGAGCGAGGAGGAGATGGCGTACGTCCGGTTGAGGCTGGAGTCACAGTTCACTGCCGCCACGGGCCTCCCAAGAGAGCCGTTGGTCGCCGCTGCCGCCTCGGACAAGGAGCTCGAGGAGGACTGGTCCCGCTGAAGATGATGATGAGGATGCTGAGCCGCCTTGTGCCAGTTGAGCTGCACGGGGATGAAGGAGATGAGGACAGACAGCGTCCAGGCGGCGCTGATCATGATGAAGGCCACGCGCGGCGTCATCTTCCTCTCGTAGCGGAATGGGCTGGATATAGCCCAGTAGCGGTCCACGCTGATGACGCAAAGATTCAATATGGAGGCCGTGGAGCACATGATGTCAAAGGCCACCCACACGTCACAGAAGGCACCGAACGGCCAGAAGCCGGCGATCTCCGTCACGGCCTTCCAGGGCATCACCAGCACGGCCACAAGCAGGTCGGACACAGCCAGCGAGATGACAAAAAAGTTGGTTACCTTGGAGCGGAGGTGGCGGAATTTGGTGACGGCAGCACACACCAGAGTGTTGCCCAGCAGCGTGGACAGTATGAGCAGGGAGAGGAAACATCCGGTCAGGACGCGTGTGGAGGGGTCAGCCTCCAGATACCCACTGTCGACCACAGTCGTCAGGTTCGCCTCCATCATCTAACACTTATGGGCACAGATATCAGCTCATTGTGCAAAGATTTCCACTGAAAAAAAAATGACAATAAGAAGATACATGTGTTTAATCACTTGAAGACATTTTTCATCTTATCAAAATAAATAGTCAAGCTTGTTTTGTTTCTGGTAGAGTATCCTAAAGTTTTAATTATAAGAAATCACTGATAACTAGAACCACAACTATTACTTCAGTTTTACAAATCAATTAGTATTAATAAAATGACATACTGCTGATTGTAAGACCTATTTAACATAAATTATTGGACAAAGCATTCCTAAAGCATATCCTCAATCAATTTACTAAAAGAATATTAAAATTGATGCCTATCTCAATAATAGATGACTGCAATGTTTATGTCATATAGCCTATTGTACTGACTTAAATAAAAAAAAAACATAAATCATTGGAGAAAGATAATTCAGTAGCCTAAAGCCTGTACTCACCCCTTTATATATTAGACGATGTAATCTCATTCTTGGATGGATACATGAAGGTTCCCAGAGAGTCCCCTGTTGAAAAGCATTTTTCGAAGATAAGACTTTTGTCCGTTGTGCTTCATCCGGCTACATCACAACTCACAACACGATTCAAGTTCCCCTATTCTAAATGTCAAGAAGGGCTGCTGGTTGAGTGAAAGCCATGCATTTGCTTCCCAGAGTGAAAATCTATTTGTGAGCGGCGGAAGATAGCTGAAGTAAATGAACTAATACGTGCGTAATGACCCCTGTGATGCGCACAGGTTTTTGGAGTAGAGTGAACTGTTGCAAGGAGGAAATGTACCGTATCCCTCCAACGTTTTCTCTTGTGATGTACGACACCGTTTCACTTCGCTACATAGTCCCAAAGAGCGCAACACTCTTATAGGCATGGACTGCTGTCTATCACTCCCAACTGCACAAGCTTTAACTTACTGCTTTGGTGGTCTTCGGCAGACTCCTCCCTGTATAGTTTTGCAAGTATGATATTGCTCAACAGCAACATTTAGGTGAAGCACGAGACATGCACAAGTGTGCCCCCATCCTGAATGACCACTCAGAGTGTAGATAACTGACCATTTGACGTCACTCAGGTTTAAGAGATCACAACTGGACGAATTTGATGCTCTTAATAGGCTACGCTAAAATATATAAGAACCATTTCAAAAATCACAATTGTGCGTTTATCTTATTTACAGTATATTAGAAGGCTGCGACAAGTTATGAGAATTTTTTGTGAGTGGGGCCATCTAATGGCTATTGGGAATATTAAAGGCTCTGCAGTGGTGCGTAAAGCCCCCACGCATGTCGAGCCAGACCAGCGACTTGGTGTTTTAATGTGTTTTAACTTCCTTTGGAAACCAATTTTGTCGTTTAGTCAAGTGGGGACTTAATCCAGGTGAGAGTAAAGGCAAACAAAAGGCAAACAAATTATATTAGCTTGAAGTCAGAGTTCGCGTTCACTGCCCCTTTACAAATCTATAATATTGTAGCGCCGAGGCTATTTGTCCCTCGTGAGCTGTTCTGTGTACGATATGTTCTCTGTGCTTGCGTGTGTGTGTGCGAGTGAGTGTCTGAGTGATACAATGTGTCAATCTTGTTGTGTTAGGTTTTGATTGGGGGGGAGGTGTCCGGGCGGTAATTGTAAGGGGATTAGATAAGCTAGTTATTGATTAGGGGTGTGGTTATCAATCAGGGGTTTAAGGTTCAGTAAAGTTTAGTCAGAGATGCGAAGAGTTATATGAGTGAAAGACGTGTGGTGTTGTTGGGATGAGTGAGATGTGTGTGTGAGAGTTATTTATTTATTAGCAGTTGAGGGTGTGTTGTTTTCAATATCAAATGTAATTGCATTTAATTGTATGTATCAAATAATAATGAAACAATACTATACTGAAAAGTAGCCTAATTTAAAACGTGATTATATTGAGTTCGCCACAGGCTGTGGCCACACGGCCTGCTTGTCCGGTGCGCGCACTTTGCATGATGGGTGATGGCAAATCATGATTCATGAGTTTGTATTGCTGTCGTTCTTGGGAGGGAAATGAGCATGTCTGTCACCACGACAGACGCAGCGGAGTAACAACGCACTTCATCTCCGCTTCTGGGAGCACCGGCTGTTTACATATAACTAATGAATGTCGTTCTTTTTCGAAATCATCAACGGAACATTTTCGCCGAGATGGAAATAAATGTTTGAGTTCCCCAGTGTATCCTGTCATAGTTTGTTAACGAAAACAAATCACCTTTCCTTCTCAAAAGGGAACAATTTGTTTTGTTCACACAAAGGCAAGAATAATCGCTTGGAGAATTCTCTCACCATTAGACTTAGTGCACATTTGAATGTAGGCCGACTGATTGTTTCATTCATTCATTCATTCATTCATTCATTTAAATACCAGCAACATTTTATTTTCATTTATGCAGTTAGAATGGATTTGGTTTCACTAGCATATATAACTAAATCGTTTGACCTACAAACAGCACTAGCCTACAGTATGAATGCTTGACCTATATATCTAGGCTTACATAGCCAACAAGTTATAAAAAGTACCATCAAGGGACTTAGAACCTAGTTTTACAAAAATGATCCATTAGTACAAATTCTTCGCTACCCAAATGACAATTATGAGCATGTTGCTAAGGTATAATAGCCTGGGAATATATGCTGCCTTGCGCATTCATTCTGAATTGCTTGGCAGCCTGGAGACCATGGGCAAAATTTTCGCATGGATTTGGGAAGCAATCACAGAGCTAGGATCGATGGCAAGACATTGCACAAACTATTGGAGAAACTGAACTTCACATCCCGTACGGGAA
>JASCQY010000072.1:5262089-5281173 GCA_030264315.1 Sardinella tawilis | reverse complement strand
TGTTTCCATTTCAGGTTGGCTACAACTCTATCTCTATCTCTCCTGCGTCCATCATAATTACGCTCTCCTCTGTACAACAAAGCCACCAAGAGGAGCCAAAGGTCTGCAGCAGGTTTCTCTGGCAACACAGCATCCCTGGATAAACCTCTTACAAGGGCTGAGGGAGCAAGAGAGAGAGAGAGAGAGAGAGAGAGAGAGAAGCTGGGGGTGGAGGAGGAGGAGGAGGGGGGGGGTGTCATTGAATTGCATAAAGGGAGCCTTGCATTGGGTCGGAATAAATATTCCCAAAAAGCTGGGAGCGTGCAGGGAGCAGATAAGAGCTGAGCACTTCAAAGAGGCTTCTTCAGCTGCTGCTGCCGCTGTTGCCACCACGAATCCGTCGTCACCATCGTCACTGCCACCATGCTGCTGCTGTGACTGCTGCCATGGCATCACTGCTGCCAAACGTGCCGGCGAGCCGTGTGCTTTTTTTTCCCATGATGCCTGGTAAAGCCTGGCCTCGTAAATATCTAGTTCGCGTGGGGGTTATTTACATCGGGCCATCCATCTCCTGCCAGAACCAGCAAGGCTCTCTGGCCCGCTAGTCAGGCAGCGAGGCAAGCCTCGGGGCCACTCCCCCCAACCACAAACACACACACACACACACACACACACACACACACACCTCGTTCCTGCCTATTACACTGCTAGGATTGATGTCCTTCTCAATCCTGTCATCATGTTGCCACCAAGAGAATTCCATTACTCACGCCATGGCTACTATATTCACAGGTCGTAATAAAAAACTGCAAATAAACATTAACTTCCGAGATGACGTGGTGGAAATGGTCATCTCTATTTTTTCTCCGGGCAATGCTGTGATTCTTTTTTTTTTTTTTCTTTCTCTGCTCCGATAGGCACTGTTACGTTGCGATGCTAAAAGCACAAATGGAACCGGCTCTGGCCCTCTGAGCTCACGACTGCAGAGGCATGCATTCTAGGCTGCACCGAGATGGAAACGACAAGTGTGTTGTACTGTATTTTATGAGGGGCACGTGCAATGCATCTTCCTTAGAAAACAAAGGAAGAGAAACCTATCCACCATATATCTTTGGTATGCTATGGAGGTCCCAACCATGTTTTTCTAATGGAAATAAACAGCCGTTGTGTCTCTCTCCTAGCATATAAAACTGTTTTGTCATAATTCACCCAATAATGTGTGCAAGTTTTTTTTGTTGTTTCTATTTTTCTATTATTGTTTGCTATTGCTCTTATCGCTTCCTAGTGAACCCTTTCTGTAACACCTGGTTTGATAATTCAATCTATAGCTCCACTTCCTTGACCTAAAATTTGTCATTGATTATCATTTGAGCTCCTCTGGTGCATTTCCAGGGAGATAATATTTAGAAGCATCTGATAGCTTTTTAATTGGAAAGCATTGAAGCGTTCCCATTAGGTAATTAGCCATATAGCAGTGCTCCCAAACGTGTTAAAGAAAATAAGGTTAGACTCATTTATCACTTTGATGATGAGGGTTTTTTTTCCACTTATTCAAAAAAAAAAGACCACCAATCATTTTATAAGTCCCCCATGAAGCAGGCTTGTCTTTCAACAACAGTGTGGACATGGCCGACCTAAATTCTCTCTTATCTTACATAAATCACTAAATTAGAGCCATGATACCATGCTTTGGGACTTCTGAGGACCTCTTCATAGGCTAAGATTCTGAGCAGGAGCGTCTGAGGTGCTCCCATTCTTTCATTTGGCCAGCGGTGGTCATTTATCGTTAAAAAAGTAGGACCCAAGAAAATGAGCTAAAGTGTGTGTTACTTTCCTGGATGAACCATTCATTGTATCGTATTGTATCTAAACCATTCACGTTTGCGAACAAGTCAACATTAAGAATGCTCACCTGGCAAATATCTATTCTGACCTGCTTATTGATTTTCTGAAACATAAATCCCTGGGGCCTACTGGATAAATGACTATTTAGCCCACCAATCACCAAAGACGCCTAGTGAAGAGATCAATTGAAGATGTCAAAAGAAGCTCTTAATTCAACAGCTGTGCAATTTGTCACTGAGAACAAGGATGATGATGATGTTTGGAATGATGATGAAGAAAAAGACAATGACAATGGTAATGAATGATGATGATGATGATGACGTTGTCAACAATGATGACAATAATGACTATTCAGTATCCCAGATTCCCTTACCAACAGTGCATTATGGGTTGTTTTTTTTCCTGCACGAATTGGGAAAACATTTTGTCATTTGGGACATGTGCTCAGGGCAACAGCCCAAGAGAAGGCGATGAAGCTTGTAAAAAACAACTGGTGCAATTGACCAGAGGGGGCCCACAGTACGGCTGCCAAAGAGGGAACCAAGACTGCCAGCAGCCGACAAACAAGACTCTGTCTCTCTCTTCAGCTATTTTAAGACATTCTTCGTTCCATCAAATTAGACCCACTCCAGCGCTGACAATATGACGAGTCTGAGCATTACACCCGAACGTCTTCTGAAGTTAACTGGGTGCAATTCACTTGCATTCATTTGTATTTGATCTAGCCTACAGCTGGCATGATGGCTTTCAACCCAAAAGGACCCTTTCAAGAGATCTGCAAATCTGTGCTTTCAAAGGGTAAACCATGCCCTGATTGTAACAATAAAGACGTGAAAATTGACAGATGGAGAAAAGCTGTCCCGAAGTTTTCCTAGGTACCATGCAGGGACAGAGTTTTAAAAAGACATGCAGTTCACAAATCTGATGAAAATCACAGTAATGCATTCTTTTACTTTTTGGAACCTATAAATATGTTTTCTATGGATTATGGCAAAAGTCTCTTACTACTAGATATTTTTTAAAGTAAACAGTCATGATGATAAAAAAAGAGCATTGTTTGTTTCATCAATAATGTCAGTGAGTACAATACAGTAGGTTCAACGCTGAGAGTGACTAAACCATGAATAGCATCATGGTCCTTAGGATCATGACCCACCACTTTGTCACTTTAGGTCAGCAGGCCAAGAGGTGAAGACCTGACCCATATGGCAGCCATCTAGGAGAGGCAGGCTGCTTCGCATTGCCCACCCCCCACTCCCCACTCCACTACCCTAATCCCCATCCCCATCCCCACCCTTGGGCCTCTGGTCCAGGGAAAGGATCCAGGTCAAGGCATGGCTGCACTCGAGTAATTATCCTAGCCGCCCGCGCCACTACCGCTAACGCCAATCAGTAGCCAACCATACAGTATGACCCTCCACCGTGAGCCCCGCAGCCCCAGACCGTGCTGCTGCTGCTGCTGCTGCCGCCGCCGCCTTCCACCCCATATGCCCTTCTTTCTCCACTAGCACCTGGGCCTTTTTTCCTGCTTCTCCAAGGGGACCCATTTGGAATAACGAACAAAGTGCTTTTTAATTGGCCATATGCTGCAACATTTCCCTCATCTGAGACTGCGATGAGCCAAATTACTCACACTGATGAAGGCGGTCGCTGGTGGACAAACAGAGCATGCTTCCCAGTTCCCACAAATGTGGAGCACTGCGATAGGCACTAAAATATTAATATCATATCCAGTGCATCTGAACCAAGAGGCTGCCTAATGGAGCCGCTTTGACATCCGCCTGGCCAAAGTGATGAGTTCGTAGAGCCGTGGGTTTGTTCTTTCTCTGGCAGAATGTGAACCACAAATGAGATCTTTATTGTTCAGATCTCTCACTCTCTCTCTCTATTTCTCTCTCTTGGAGAGAGAGTTTAAAAGGGTGGAGAGAGAGAGAGAGAGAAATTGAGAGAGTGTCTGTGTATTGGAGAGAGACAGAGGTGTGTGTGTATATGTGTTTGTTTGTGTGTGTGTGTGTGTGTGTGTGTGTGTGTGTGTGTGTGTGTATGTGTGTCTGTGTGTGTGTGTGTGTGTGTGTGAAAGAGAGAGAGAGAGAAAGAGAGAGAGAGAGAGAGAGAGAGTTATGTGTGTATGTGTGGAGAAAGTGTTGGTGCCACATGAATCTCCCTTGATAGAAGCTGACTGGAATGGTTCTGGCCCTGATATCTTTTTTGGGCTCAAAGGATGAACAGGCTCATTCACAGGATGAATGCACTGAACACCTTGATCACTTACACACCCACACACTCACACCCACTAGAACACACACATTGGCACATGTACACAGCCTTCTCTCTCTCTCTCTCTCTCTCTCTCTCTCTCTCTCTCTCTCTCTCTCTCACACACACACACACTCACACTCACACACACACACACACACACATAGGAGTGTAGGGCAGGAAAATAAGACACAGAGGGTTGCAGAGAGAGACAGAGGTGGGGCGGGGGCAGAGGGAGAGAGCAGAATATACACCCTCCTAACCCATCCCTCCCAGTACACGTGAGTGGTAACCTGAATGCACAGCACTGCACAGGAACACACACACTCTCCCTCCCTCTCCCTCTCTCTCTCTTGCACGCTCACTGTCTCACCCACATACACCTTTGCTGGGTTCTTGTGCAAACTGGCATGAGAAATTGGAATATGCTTAGATGCCATGTGAGTGAGGAAAACATCATCAATAACAGAATTAGAATGATACACTTCATGAATTAAGATAATACAAAGACAATTAGCCGTGTCATCACAGAATAATTAAATACTGAAAGTGGGACGACTTATCCAACCATGCCGCCTAGTGGCCCCCACCAACACGATTCTGAGCCCATTGCCTGTGATGCTTGAGTTTTGCCCAAGGAATGAGCCTTAGCAATGGGGGGGGGGGGGGTAACTCTCGGCACTATATCAAAAATTTGAATACTAAGGATGAATGACACTTACGGTAGAAGACATATTCCGTGTAAGTGCACCACAATTTGTCATCCGTGTGCCGGCTGACAAACGATGCGGTCAAGGAGGAATTGCACGCAACTATTTGAAACCCACTCTCTGCCAGCATGTCAAATGCCCTCTCTAAGTGTTTAAACTTTAGAAAGAGCCTAGAGGTGTAACGCTCCTGTTGTCTCTCTGGATCTCGGTTCTCATTCAAAGTGTCCCCAAATACTTCTTTCGCCAAGCCGATTCGTCCGCATATGAAAATCTTTGGAAGCCCGCGAGCCTTGGGGTCGGCCAGGCCATCTCTTCCCGCAGCGCAGGAGCCCTTGTACCCGACCGTGATGAACCCGTGCCTCCTATCCCGAGAGTCAAGGTACGAGGGGTAGAGCCTTTGATCACTTCCCTGAGACGCGTCGTCATAGTCACTGTGCAGGTATTCATCTGTGCGTTTGTCGTCGGGAGTCAAAATCTTCACCAATTCCGGCAGCTGAAAATACTCGGCTTCCCTTTTCAACCGTCCCTTCTCCGGAAAGTGATCGGGCAGGACAACGTGCTTGTCCCTGAGGTAGTCCAACACATATCGGAATAAAAACCCATCCCTGTCGATAAAGTACCGTCCTCTAAAGTCGCGAGCTAAGTCATTGGAATTGTCCTTCTTCGAGAATAATTTCCCAAGCAGAGAATTTGGAATGCTTGTCAGGGTGGCATGGCGAGTGTAGTAAACCTGTCCTCCCACATTGAGTTCTATCACGTCGGACGAAGTTTGCACATGTCCACCATCCTTTGGCGATTGGTAAGTCTTACAGTTCTCCGTCAGTGCCATGTTTCGAATACCCCAAAAGAGAGGAAGCGGGAATTTTTAAAGTTTTTACCTAGAGAGAAGAACAAATATTGCTTGAGATGGAGTAAATATCTGATGGGACACACCTGCCTCACCGACGTTTCCAGTGCATCTACCCAGGCTACTCGTAATACCCCTCACATAGGTAGTATGTAGTATGCAAAGTAATTAAACAGGTTTGAAACCTAGTGCGTATAAATAAGCTTTCCACGTTGCTCCCTTGCCATGAATTGTTCAGACATTGGCTTTGTTGGTCTATGCCCTAATCCAGAAATTACTCGTCTGGGTAAAGTGTCTTACCTCAAAATTGTTTTTGTTCCATAGCAGTCCACTAAAGCCACCGAGAATAAAATCATATTGCAACTTCATAGCAGCACAGTCCTTTGAAGAGCAATGCGATGAGCCGCGCCGCTCTACTTCACGGTTTTCAAGCGTTGATATGAGAATCAAGTTGTGCGCACCCATGCATCCAGCCATAAGCCGTGCGCTGAGTGCTGGAATTGTGGCCAGGGTAGTTATGCTCCCACAGCCGTGCGCGCACACACAGACAGGCAGAGAGAGAGAGAGAGAGAGAGAGAGAGAGAGAGAGAGAGAGAGAGAGAGAGTATTCTTTGGAATAAAGACTTACATCATCTTAAAGGAAAATGACATCTCAAAATCATCATAATTACATACTAATTGGCTTGTGCATATATTAAACTTAGTCGGTTGGCAAGTGTTTGGTGTGAAGGTGGCAGAATGATTAGAAAGTCAATCTGCTTGCTTTGACATTGAATTTCCAATAAACTGATATTATGTAGAATTATGTAGGCCTACTAATTTGTTTTCATTCAATGACTCAGATGTCTAGTGTTTTTTTTTTTTTACATAGCCTTCAGAGATGCATTTAAATTTCTGTTCCTTTTTTAGAGACAGATACGCTCATTTTTGCTGCAGTGATTGACATCTATAGCAAATTACAAATGCCAAGACGGTCAGCGCAGTTAATCTTGATGCCCAAGATATTGATCGCTCGACCTGGAGTGTTATTTCCCCGCACGTGATTCCGAGTTTTCAGCACCGTGGACAGTGACCCAGCGCCGGTGAAATATTTCGTTCGGCAATGAGTGCGACCATGCTCGCAGAAGTCTGTCTAATATCTGCCTGGGAAGTAAGGCTGCAAGGTAACAACACTGTGAAGAGACTGAGCATATGACTTTTCAGTGAAAGCATATGGAAGTCTTTGATAGCCTTTCTGTTTTGTTATAGAGCGTAGCTTAACTTGCAAACTTGTCATAGGCCTATTATGCATTAACTCACCTTGTAAATTGCAGTAAGAGGTTTCTCCATTGGATAGCGCCCCCACCCCCACCCCACACCCTGCCTTGCTCTCTTGTTCTATCTACAATGCCGTGAATTTTCTTCTCTGACTTTTTTCTTTTATTTTGTCATCGTCCTTTGAAGTCAGTCATTTTTTGAGCAACAGTCTACATGGAAGTTTGGTGATAGCCAGTGAGAAATTGAGAAACTGCTTTAGTTAAGTCTCTGTTACAGAGAAATAACTCTAAGGCCGTTCTAGATGACTAATTACGCTTCAACTTGAAATGATGCGCGGAGTTTCTATGATCACTTTCTTGTTCTTGTTTCCAACGAGGTTAGACAACAGAATTGCACAAAGAAATATTTGCAGGCTTCGTCCATTTACAGGACAGCCAAATGTTTCAGCAAGAGGACCATAGTATTCTGCTCAGCAATCCACTGACCTAGATTTGGTGCATTCTCTGGATTTCAGCCACTTTACCCACGCAGATTAAATGTGTGTATTTGTGTGATTACTGGGGGTAGCCTACTGTAAGAGTAGAGTCAAGGAGAAACGTTTTATATCCTTTTCCAGATGAAACATAAAATCCATTTATGTCTCTTTTCTTTTCCAATTTTTAGGCTATATTGTCAGATGTTTGTCCCCTGTTTATTCAAATAACCAGTAGGATCAAATTTAATTTAGTTGAATCAAATACAATGTACTGAAATAGTTTATTACTAATGGTCAGTATTTAGGCTTTGTGGTCTGACTATATTTCTATGAGCATAAGTAAGACATGCATTCCATGAGAAGGATTCCTATGCATGTTACCTTTTCTTCGTATTGCACATTCTCTGCTGGGAAGTCATAGGCTATTGCTCTGGTGAGAGGTCGTTACAAAAGCAACCAGGAGCATCATTTATTTTGGTGAAAGGCATAATTGAATTTGAAGCCTTAACACAAAATGAACAAAACCACATAGAAGCTGAACACATTCTCAAAGAAAGAAAGAAAACAAAGTGCTGCTGGAAACTCCTTTGATCACATCATTACACCACACTGGTCTCTTTCCACTACCCTATCTCTCTGCATGACAGCAATTCTTGTCAGTATTAACAATCTGTCCGTGTCAGAGGGATCACATTTACCAGTGAAATACATTCTCTGCTGGTAGCGAGGCAGGGCCATTAGTTAGCTTCACAAGAGCAGGCTTCAGGCACAATGAAAGATCAATACCCCACCACACCTGTGCTACAGCTGTGATCTGCCTTGCTGCATTATGTCTACCCACCTGTCCTGCCCTGCAGTTCTAACTACCGTAGGTGCCATTGATTGTGTGTAATGAGTCTATTACTCGAAACAGTTGTGTGCTATGAGGCCCTCCTATTTTTCCTCTCCTGGATGTAAGATAAAATTAGCACAAAAGTTTGATACTATTCTTACACATAGATGATTATCACCTAGACAGAGAAATGTCGTCAGATGTGGGGGAGTATTAGTCTTAGTCAGTAATATAACAGTTGGGCCCACTCTCATTCTGTAGATATGTGCGATGACTAAATGCGCAAAGTGGTTTAAAGTATACATTTATATTCTGAAAGTTTAATTAAAAGTCATTTAGAATAGTTTGCTCACGTTGTGCAGGAACCTGTTCCAGGCTTATGCATGTGTCACCAGGTGGCATGACAAGAGGTGGAATATTTTGTTGGCTGTGCCTTCCCTCAGAGAAGAATTGATGCACCAACATGGCCACTTACACCTTTTGATTAGGGTTAATTAAAGACAGGTGTGTAAGGAGGAAGTGGGGAGATCACAACTTTTCTAATTTGAATTTAATTCTAATTCAGATGTGACATTTTTCTAATTTGGACTGCGACTACTGATACCAAGCAGTTCCATCATCTAAACTCTGCCAATGAACATTTGAACTTCACTCTGGAATTCAGTCCAGTGGAGATAAGTTTCCTGGATGTCAAAATTATTAAACAAGACCTTAATTTACAAACCGATTTGTACAGAAAACCCTATACAGATAGGAATACCCTCCTACGAGGAGATCGTTTTCACCCTACTCATCTCATCAAGAGCTTCACAGAGTCAGAAGAATATGCAGCTCTGATGTGAGTTACCAATATCAAGCAAATAAAGGAAAGGTTCTTGGATAGGGATACAAAAAACAATGGATTGATTCTGCGGCGAATAGATTCAGGAATGTAACTCAAGAGGAATCTTTACAGCCAAACAATCAAGTGAAGAAGGACAATCCCACCCTATGCGTAACCAAATATTCCCCAGTAGGGGAACTTAAAAGAAAGCCTGTTGTTACTAAAAAAGAGAGAGTTTATTTCTCCACACGCTATAGCACCGAAGCTGAAGGCATTCGAGAGATAATTAAAAGAAATTGGGATCTTTTTCAATGTGATGAGACTTTAAGAGACATTTTTGAGGAACCCCCAGTGTTTTCTTTTAAAAGAGCCCCCACGTTGGGGGATACACTGGTTCATAGTCACCTTGCAGCAAGACCTCAGACGAGCTGGTTACCTGAGGTTCCTAATGGCACTTTTAAGTGTGGCCACTGCAAAAACTGTGACATTGTAACCAAAGTAAAAGGGTTCACTCATCCAGTTACACAACAAACATACACTATAAGACATTTTATAAACTGTAAAACAACGTATGTGATTTACATCTTAAAGTGTTCTCTTTGTGTTGCTTTCTATGTGGGGCGGACGAAACGTCGCCTCCAGGATCGACTCGCCGAGCATAGATATGCAGCTAAAGTTAAGAATGAGGATTATGCCATGGTTAGACATTTCAAAGAAGTACATAATGATAACCATGCTTCTTTTTCTGCTTTAGGGATGGACCATGTTCCTTTAACCCCTAGAAGAGGGGATAGACAAAGATTGTTAAACCAAAAAGAGAGTCGCTGGATACATAGGCTTAATGCAATGTCTTTTCCAGGTCTTAATGATAGTATTGATATGGTGTCTTTTCTTTAAATGTTATTAAGGGTTTGTCTTTTCTATGAACAGTAATGTTGTCCTGGTGTTTTGATTTGTTGATTTATTCTTTTGGCTCAGACTCTTTACCTAATTAAGACTGGGGAGACAGCAAGGATTAACCCCGCCTACTTCACCTGATGTGAATCAGCTGATTAGTAAATGTACTCCTTTAACCTGTTCTCTAACACTGCCTTGGAAAGTTTTGCCCTGATGAAGGCCTGATGGCCGAAACATGTTGGCATGGTTTTTAAGATTGTAAGTTCTTTTATGAACTAGCCGATGAATTAAAGCAGTTTTAACTTTGAGAAGAAGAGTGCCTTGGATTTTTGTTTGTTATTCCCCAGTAGGTTTTGAGCTTAAAAGGATTATTCAAAAGCACAGTTACATCTGATCCAAAACTCACTAATGTTTTTAAAGAGCCACCTAGGCTGGTCTATAGACATCCACCCAACATTAGAGATCAAGTGGTGAGAGCCCATATACCAGCAAACAGACACATAGGTACCAATACCATCCATATCCCAGATGGTAACTACAAACGTGGGAGTTGCGCATAATGTAGATATACCACAAAATGCAAGACATACACACATCCACATAGTGGCAAGCATTTGAAGATCCGCGGGGCCATCACTTGTAGCACCACTTTTGTCATTTATCTAATTAAGTGTCCTTGTGGCCTTGGATATGTTGGAAAAACCTGCAGGACCTTGTGCACACGTATGAGTGAACATCGTAGCAACATACGCTGTGGGGATAAAAAAAAAAACAGTGGCATTGCATTTTAAAAAGGCAGGGCATAGTATTAGCTCTTTACAGTATGTGGGTATTGAAAAGGTGGAGCGGCCACTGAGGGGTGGTAATCATGAGCGACTACTCCTACAAAGTGAAACTTTCCACATACACACACTTAATACTATGGCACCATATGGACTTAATGAAGAGTTTGATCTTAAACCTTTTTTATGAATTTAGTAATGTATAAACTTGATTTGTCTGACTATTTGTGCTCTTTCTACAGTTGGTGATATGGAGACTTCTCCTTTTGTGTCTGCTATATGTTTATTTCTTTTTAGTAATATATTTTTTTATTTTTTTGGTTTTGTGGCATTAAAACAGACTAGGGTTAAGAAGTTTCTTGGACATGGATGTCATACTGTGTTGATACTGTTTATGAGTGTCTATGTAGCCTATAACAGAAACAACAGCATGTGGATACAAGATGTATTTATGATGTAGATGTATCTCTGACATCATGAAATCTATCTATCCCTTGATTGGATAATGATGGACAATGCCCAGTGCCATGGGTATATATATCCCCTCCCACCCTTTAGTTCTGTTAACCTGACGAAGACCTTGTTGGTCGAAACGTTGTTTGTTTAAATAAATCACTGGGAGCAGCAGCAACAGCGTGCGGGTATAGGCCTTCTACCTTCCTACCTTCTTTTCTTTTATCAAGAACAGTGGTGCTCAAGTGTAGCTGCTCTTAAGTCATCAATCCATTACCATGCCACGTTTGTGAAATATATGTCCACTAGGGGGAAGTGTTCAGGCAACACAGACCATACTCCTATCGGACTAGGTCTGCTTTAATATAACACTAAAACACTAAACACTAAATAAACACTAAAAATAAAAAAGACTTTTGCAAATATTTCAAATCTTTCCTCTCACATATTCAAGAAATCTCAAGAGTGATCCCAAGGTTACTAGAGATGCATTTTATTCTAACAGGCCTACCATAATTCTAGATCAGCCAGCCTCTGATTCAGAGGACACCAGGCCACTCAAGGTGTGCAGTCAGTTGAGAGACTCTTGTCACTATTCATACATCAGAGTTTTTTTTCCCCAAATGAATGGTGCTCAGGCCTCAACATGACAGACATTTGTTTTCCCAAATACTTCTCTGACTATGCAAGCATTAGTCAGCACACAATTCTGCACAGCTCAAGCTTCCCCCATCCCTCGAAAACCGTGTTAAGCTTTACAAAGACATCTGAACAGAATGACAAAACAAAAATATGATTATAATATGTCAAATGGAAATGCACTGCTGTTCGCTAGAGGGCAAAGCCATGTTCTTACCCCACTTTCAAGATAACTAAAAAAGAAGAACAAAGCCCTAATGAAATGACAAAACATTGTCATGAACAAGTAGGCTATGACTATTTTCATCAAAACTTTTCACTACTGCTTGGCCTATATGTCTTGCAGAGGAATCAGATAAATAAAAAACCTGCACTTTGAGTGGAATGGTATGTTTCTAGTAAAACCAGCAAAACTGTAATTCGTGCTATGTTATCACATTATGAAACTAACAATATTATGATGAAGAGATGTAATTACTAGGCTTATTACATAATGTAGGCTATAAATTTCCATCATCTCAGTCACTTTAAACGGAAAATATATAGGCATGTTTTTATTATTATTATTATTATTATTATTTTAGGGCTATGCTGCAGGTTAAGTGTAGCCTTGATGCATAAATGTAATTATGAATGATGTAAGACCATATTTCTAGTTCTCACAATTTAAATGATACTGATGAAACGCTTTATAGCCATATTGTTTACATTCTCGTCCTAGAGGTCGTACTTAAAAAAATACCTGCAATGACGCTGCTCTGCCAACAGGTAGCACCACATGGTGTAAACAGGGGATGGCCACGGGTTTCAACTGTAATCTCCATTTTGTGTTTTTTATGTCAGGTTAGCGCCTATTTTCGGTTGGCTTGGGACCAACCTCTACACTGCAGTACGAATGCATGTTGACTGGGAAAGTTATTCGTTTTTATTGCAGTTGGATAGAATCCGTTGTGGGCCTAGCAGACGAATTACTTTCAGCTTCGGTTTTTGAAGCAAGCCACGACTTGCCAACTAGGTGGAAAGTGTTTTGCGTTGATAACGCTAGCTGGGTTGCTAGCACAAATCTTAATAGAAAGCAATGTCAGAAGCATCAGATCAAAGCAGAACCTTCACGATCGAATGGTATGTATATCATTGTCCGATTATGCGATGTATGTGTTGCTTGTAGTTAAATATGGTTGTAAATATGCAATTTATTGTATTATTGGTTATTTACTTCGCCAGAGCAGCTAGGCTAACCGTGAGTCCGTATGGCTAGTATGGCTTACTTGGGGAAATAACGTTATGACATTTTGATCGGGTTTGAATGATGTGTTTTTGTATGATGTATTTAATATTGAAGGGGAATTTGCATTTTATTATTTTGCTTGCGTAGGTCCGCTGAGAAGTGAAAACAATGCTTACGGTAAAGTCGACAGTGTTATCGAAAGATTAAGGCCTAGTGCAGCTTGCTGCTAACTTGCTGCTAGCTGACCGTGAGTTGCTCTGACGTCTGATTAACAGAATTGGAGCAGCTAACGATATGGATAGCTAACTGGCTTGCTATTGCTAAGGCAAAGGAGAGGCGCACAAACAAGGGCTTCACTCTTGAAACTTTAGCTCAGCGGATTACACGTTGACATACAACATGAGTAACTTTACGTTAAGCTTATTAGGCATGAAGCTAAATGGGTCCTGCAATACTGTGATGAATACGATTAGCATGCCAGTAACCTACTGGCGTAGTGACCTAACTGAGTTTACCAACCTTGTATTATCCTTGTAACACACACAGTGGTATTTAAGTTAAAGCTAACAAAAAAAAAAAGAAAATTTGCTTTTGCACTAAGTAGTTAGCAGATCGTTGACATTGTATGTTTTGTGAATAGCAACTTGAATTTAACGTCAGTTGCCATAATTGATTGCAATAATGCATGGTTATAGCAAACTGACAAACTGTCAAACTAGTAACAGTAATGTATGCTGTATTTTGGCCCTTTTTTATTGTTTGTTTGTTTATTTGTTCGTTATTGTTTAGTGCACAACCAATAATAAGCAATTTCCCAAGTGACAGCTCTACAGTTCCTTCTTTTTGTTACCACAGGTGTCTCAGTTATTTCACGTTTCTTTTTTTCTGTCTCGCTCACACCTATCCCCATCTCTTAACATCTCCATAGCACCAAGAGATGGATCAAGGAGGAGTGAAAATCAGCACAGACAGAGATGAGCGTTTGATCACGTTGGACTACAGCGAGAGCCCTGCCAAGGGAGCCTTGCAGAACGGCGCACTTGGCGCCATGTCACTGGCCCCCACTTCTCTCGTGCCCCCATCCAGCCCACTCATGCAGCCTGTATCTGGAGACGTGCCCAACGGCCTGGGAAACTCCACGCCTCCAGAGGAGTACACCGCGTCTGTGACCACCTCTCTGGGTCTCTACGAGGAGGAGTCCGCCGACCACAAGGTGACCGGGAAGGATCAGCGGGTCCAGCAGGGCCTCCAGCACCAGCCCTTGGGCCTGTTCGCCGTGAGCGAGAATTTCTCCCGCCTGGAGGCCAGCATCGCGGACCTGAACCGTTCTTCGCCCTCCATGGACTCTCTGATCGGTGGCGCAGATCCCAGCCTCTTTCACCTGAAAACGGAGGACTTTTCCCCCATGGACAAGGGAGACATAGACATGGACCAGGACACTTTCGGTCCTATGGGAAAAGACGTGGACGTAGGCCACCACAAGCTGTTCAACGACAACACGCTGGACCTGCTGCAGGACTTTGAGCTGACCGGCTCGCCCTCGGACTTCTACGTGGGCGATGACGCCTTTCTGTCTTCCTTGGCCGAGGACTCGCTGCTGTCGGACATGAGCACGGAGAGGGACCCCAAACCAGCAAGCGCCCTGGGCTCGGGCTCTGGCTCAGGCACAGGAGTAGGCGGCAGCGGGGGCAATGGAGTTGTCAGCGGTTCCAACACAGTCGCCTCCAGCGCAGGCGTCTCCCTGGCGGTGAACGGCACTCGCCCAGATCCACTGTTCTCCAGCCCGCCCAGCTCCTCCCCTGCGGCCGCGTCCTGCAGCAGCAGCAGCAGCAGCAGTGGCATCGGGAGCGCCCCGTCCACGCCAGCCATCAGCCCTGCGCTGGTCAAAGTCGAGAAGGACACCGTGCTGCAGCTGTCCACGCCTGGCGTCATCAAGCAGGAGAAGGCCAGCGGCGTGGCCGGCCGGAGCTACTGCCAGGTGGGCAGCGGGGCCGTGACCCTGGCCACCCCGGCGTCCATCTCCATCTGTGGCGTGAGCACCTCCAGCGGCCAGAGCTACCACTTCGGGGGCTCCGCGACCGTTGCCGCCACCAGCACCGCCACAGCCTCCAGCCCCCAGCCGAAGGAGGAGAAGGTGTTCAGTCTGTACCCGACGCTGGGGCCCGTGACAGCAGACGCCTGGAACAGGGCCAGGACAGCCTTTGGAGACGCCGGGCAAAAGCAGAGAGCTGGCGATGGACTCGGTGCAACACAGGGCTTCTCTGCCACCAACTTTGTCAGGTAAGCCGGGGTTATGTGGCTATGTTTGCATACAATGCTTAACCGGCTCGGTTTGCCCAGGTTAGGCTCAGGGTATGGTGAATGTGTGTGTCCTTAGGGGGGCGGGGCAGCGGGTGTATTTGAGACTGATAAAGCATGACGCTTTGTAAAACCGGTGGAAAATATCGCAATCTTGACAACTTTTTTAGTCCTATTCCTACACAGTCTAGACAGTCAAGCACTATGGTTTTCAGGAGGCTAAAAAATAGGATCTATCTGAAATCTCTCTACGTGTTTGTGGTGTAGCATCTTTGTGTACTTGTGTCGAGACGTGTCCAGGTCTGTGTCCTAAATATATGCTAAATATGTCGGGTCGTGTACGTGTGTGTGTGTGTGTGTGTGTGTGTGTGTATAGTGTGTATGCAAACTGTGTGGTGTTTTGTTTTGGTTCAGGAGCATGTGTGTAAATATTCCGCACTACTTCTGAGCCCTGCTGGAAACCAGCTGTGCCGTGACCCACTGAGAACGTAGGAAATGAAGTGCAGATGAGGCAGGCAGAAGGGGCTGAGTCACTATGGCTCTGGCCACAAGCATGTAGCACAGCTCCCATCCACAGAGCCAAAATGGACGCCCTGTATGTTGTGGTGTACTCTCCGCCTAATGTTGATCAGTTTCACCTGGGTTATTTGATGTTTATGGCTTGACGGTTATTGTGGAGGCAGTGTTACATTGTTGCGTGCCGTCTTTGTCATGGGGTAAGGAGAAGGCTGTGATTATCTGTAGGTGAGATGAAGAGGGTGTGGGGGGGGGGGGGGGGACTTTTTTTTTCTTCTTCTTCTTCTTATCCCTCCTTCTTAAAATTGCTCTCTGAAAGTGGGTCATGTATTATTTTCCAACCCATCATCTGCCGTGTTGCTTGCCACGCTAGCAAAAGGAAGTGTCACTAAGTTACACACCCCACTGCAGAACTTACGGATGAGCTTAAGATTAACTGGCCCAATCTTCTGGCCCAATCCTCTGAGTTGACTATTCATGTCATCCCCTGTATTTCCTAGAATGTGGAGGCAAGGCTGCCCTTAAGCCACAGGAGACAGGTTGAGATGCCTGTGGCGGCATCTGCATGAACTGCTGAGGACGGAGCTTTTCGGGGCCACTGGTGTCACTGATTTATTTTTGCAAAGCCCCACATAAACACATTGTGTTACCAGTATGTCATGTGATTTGCTGCATGTAGGTAGGCCATATGATGCAGTGTTGTCTGTATGTAGCCTGTGTGCGTGTTTGTGTATGTTGTCTGTATGTATGTACTGTATAGCACATTGGGTTAAATTTGATTTTGAAAACATGTCTGCTGTTTACACGTAACCCCAAGTGGGAGATAAGCAGTAGTAAATGGTCATTAGAGTGAGTTTTATAGAGCAGCCAGGGATGTTTGTGTTGGAGGATATCAAGACTTGCAATCTAATATCCAGATTTTTCCAACGACTTGCCCCCAAATGTGTCCTCTCCTCCCAAAGTGACAAAGTTTTGTCTGGGTTCAGGCAAGCTCAGGGTGAATAATAATAATAATACTTTTTTTTTTCTTTATTTAATTAATTGATTATTTAAAGTAATCAGGCACGCAGCAGTGGGTTTTCCTTGTTATGTAAACCATCACCATCACCACCACCCACCCTCCCCCCTCAGGAAGAGTCGGCACCAGCTCTGGACAGCAAGTGTGTGTGGGGTCAAATTGGGCATATCCTTTTCAGTCTTCTGCTCGCATTATGCCAGAAATAAACATGAGAGAGGGGACACCGCCTGAGCCAGGCAGCCATGGTCCATATTGGCCCAGAGGAAGGTGGTGGTGGTGGGGTGTGTGTGGTGGGGGGGGGGGAGGGGGGGCAGGCCTGTTGGAAGTAACAATACCCAGGAGTGAAGGAAGAGGAAAACATAACATGGCCCTTTTGTATGTGTGTGTGTGTGAGAGATTTTTTTTTCTGAATGGTAACAGTGTTTGAGGTCTGCATTGTTTATCTGGGTCAGTGAAAATGCCTGTAAGAAAGCCACTAGACGGCAGCCATACTTGACTGTCGTTGATCTTGTTTGTTGTGTTTGTGTGTGTGGGGGGGGTGGCTGTTTGGGTTTTAGGGGAATGCCCACTGTTGTTCACGCCACCATGAACATCTGTCCCCAGTCAGTCAAGACGAGACGAGTCTCAGCGAGTGGTCGCTATGGTGATGCACAGTTAGATAGGCCTGTCAGCTTCTTGTGAAAAGGGAGATCGGGGAATATGTCTGCATAGTCCACAGGTAGAACCGACCAGAAGTCTGAAGACGGTTCCACATGTTGGGTGTCTCAAGACTAGAGTCTATGGTAGTTCATGACTAGACCAGAACCTAATGTGACACAAGACTAGATCACTAGATCACATGGTTCTTCTCGAGGACTTGACCACTAGCAATCCATGGTGTCGCAACACTGCGCAACCACACCAGTTCATGGTGGCCTAAGACCAAACCGCTACAACCCATGGTGGCCAAGACTAGAATGATAGAACTCATGTTGCCTTAGGGCTAAACCACTAGAACCCATTGTGCCTCAAGGCTACACTACTAGAACCCATGGTTCCTTGAAAATAGACCACCGGAACCCATGGTGACTCACCAGTAGACCACATAAAAGCTATTGTAACTTGATCAAACCTCTAGAACCTATGGTGACTCAGCGCTAGACCACTAGAACCCATGATGCCTCATGATTAGACCACGAACCCCATAGTGACTGAGGGCTAGAGCCCCAGAACCCAGGGTGAGACCCCAGACTAGACAAAACCCCATGGTGCCTCCGGGCCAGTTAGCAAACAGCTGTCCTCGCTTGTCCCCAGTGTGGTTCATGCTGGGCTGTCCCAGTCATCTCAACTGTTAAAGTGATCTCTGCTGTGGGTGCTAGCCAGGGCGACCTGGGTGAGCTGTTGCTTTATTGAGGTTGAGCTATTGAGGCTTTCAGCTTGCGTGACATTCAGCTGCAGTTTCCTACACCAAGGTAGGTTCACTGGCTGCTTTACTGACACTTTCTCTCTCTCACCCTCACCCTCTCACACTGACCTTCGCTCTCCTTCTGCCCCGTTTATTTCTCTTGCTCCGCGAATCTTGTTTGTTTATTTCCATACATTTTTTTTGTTTCTTCCTCTTTTGCATGATTGTGCGTGTGCTTTGTGCTTGTATGTCTCCCCCCTTCTTCTGCACTGTCTTTCTCTCACTCGCTCACTCACTAACTGACACTCTTAATGTCTGTCTGTTTGTCTGTCTGTCTCTCTCTATCTCACTCACTCACTCTCTTGCCATCTGTCTGTCTGGCTCTTCCTCTCTCTGCGGTGATAGATAACACTGCCGCCTCTTTCTTTCTCTCTCTCTCTCTCTCTCCCTCCCTCGCTCCCTCGCTCACTCACTCTTTTGCTCTGGTGCATCTCTCGCTCTGTTGTCACGCAAGCTAGCGGAACCACCGGTTCTGCCTGTTGGCACGCATAGGCGTCGCCAGTCTCGCTCTATGGGCAGCTTTGTTTGGCGATTTGTTTTGGTGAGGTGGCAGAGGAGATGAGCTCTGTGGATAATATTGGGCAAGTCCGCCCCCACGCACGGCATACTGGCTACCGCTCTCTGATGTTTACGACCGACCGCCACAACATCTTACAAACCACCGATTCACCCCACCAACCCCACCTTCAGCGCCCCAACCCCCCCCCCCCCCACACACACACACACACACACACACACACACACACATACACAAAACTTCCCCTCCCTCCTCTTGCTTCCTCTTG
>JASCQY010000072.1:5244552-5258136 GCA_030264315.1 Sardinella tawilis | reverse complement strand
CCTCTGTCCCCGGCTCCCTGTTTGTCTGTCTCTCTCTCTCTCTCTCTCTCTCTCTCTCTCTCTCTCTCTCTCTCTTTCCTCCCCCTTTTCCTCCCTCTCTCGCCCCGCTCCTGCACTCTCCACACAAGTCCCCTACATTCCTAGTGTAAGCGTTACATAAGGCTACGTGTACACTGCTATGGTAAATGTGACCCAATTTTTTTTTTGGGATTCCTCACTGGCACACATTAGATATGTGTCACACTAGTGTAAACAGGCTGATGGCACCAGGAATCGCAGAATTTCAGATACAAACCCTGCTGCATCCATATGTGGTGGCAAATTAGGTATGCATAGATAGTCATGAGTTGCACGCGCTGCTCTTCAGACCAACCTCCAGAGTTGCCATTGTGAGACGGTGGGCAATATGGACCTCAAATTATATACCGATGTTTAACGTTTTTTTCCAGATATTATAATTATATACTGTATATATCGGAGCTGTACAAAATTCTGAATTGAATTGAGAATGACTCCTAAATTTGAATTGAGGTTGCTAACATGAAGCGAATTACAATTCTGATTCAAATGGCAGGTTAGTCGAATTGGAATTCCATGAAATTCAAAGAAATCCATGTTACATACTTAAGGTGTATTTTAACAAATGCTCTACAGTAGGCTATTTATAATTTATGATTACAACATTTGGTACAGATGTTATTTGTATGGACTTTATGTATACAATACTTAAATATAGTAATTCTAATCATAATCTGGAATTAGACTAATAATAAAGTTGATGAAAATTATACATTTATTTCTGTACACTGCGCAGGGGTGGGCAAGTAGGCTACTTTTTCCATGGGGCCAGCTGAGAAGCAGAAAATATTGTTAAGGGCAGGGCCAAAAGCCTGAATTCAATTCTGTGTAAAATTAGTTGCATTTCTTTATAATATAAAAAAGCACTAAATAGTATTGTTTGACAAGATTGGTAAACTTATGAAAAAGTGGTTCCCACACCAAACCATACAAAAAATCACATTTATTCAATCAGAGTTCCCAAAAGTACGCTGTTTGATGATGCTATTGACAGACTTGGCACATGACTTCTGAAACCTACTGTGTGATTGTCGTGTCAAAGTGTAGCCAGGAAAACAACCTTAGAAAAACTATTAAAGAAGCAGAAGGTTACTGAAAACGTATGGTCTTTTCGCGAAGAAGGCTACCTACTGACAGTGGTCACCCTAGTTATATGCCTAAGCATGTCACATATTGAGCACTTAAAATAGACCCAAACTGTTACATTACCCTGACCAAATTGGTCATGTCCAACATGCCTGACTGAGCATTCTAAATCGAACCCATCTCCTTTGACTTTTCTTCGCATTTCTCTTTACGACAGATGTATCCTGTCACTCATCCTTACTCCCTACGCCCATATCTGTATGTAAGGCTAATTACAGCCTGTTGTGTTACTAAACTAGTCTCCAGTGCATGGGACACCCTTTTACAAACATTTCATATTGAAAATACATCACATGATGGATATACAATATTAGGTTAACAACAGGCCACATTCAATTTTATTTTTTTGACTTCATGGCGGGCCGGATGAAATAGAGCAGAGGGCCGAATGTGGCCCCCGAGCCTTGGTTTGCCCACCCCTGCTCTAGGGATATGTAGATGCATCTGTCTAGTCTCCCTCATAGAGGGCTAGGGTCAGACCTCACCAGTCTCTGGGCAAGCAGATTCCCTTTATGTATTTGCCAGTTATCTGCCTGTTGGCTGCAGATGTCTCATTTGTGGTGCTAAGAGAGAAGGATGCTAGTTTATCATGCTGCAGTGCATGGCCATTTAACCTCACTATGTGGTTTGTGATTAGCCTGCTGTTTTATCCTTTGTCTTAACCTGGTTGCTGGTAGGCAAGCAAGTTTTCTGGCAGGGTGTGGTATCAGTTGGACATGAATATTTGTGCATAAATGTGCATGCACTGACACTAGCACAGATGTACACAAATAGGCAGGTTTAAATGTATAAATGCATGCGTGCACTGCGTCACCAAACAGACCGTACGTGAACATAAATATGCAGTGTTGAATTAGGATGGCTTGCACATGTGGGTCACATTGAAATTCATCAAGACAGGCATTTGTAAACAGATATTAATTATGATCTGAAACGCTGTCTATTTAGGGGTGCAGCTATACGGACGACTCATGAATCAATGCATTTACAGGGCTTACAGTGCATGATAAAGCCTATACAATAGACTAGTCTAAATCTGAAATCAAACTAGAATGTCAGACTTGCATTTCCTTTCTAGTGAAATAAATGATCTTTGTCTCAAAAGTGAACAGTAGCAGAGCTACTTTCTCTTCCATCATGTAAACGTTGTCGCCATGTTTGGCTTAGATATCTTCTGTAATTTCTGGACACCTTGCCTTGCCAAGCTACAAAGCCCAGTTAAACATCTTGCACAAACTTGTGTGTGTGTTAGGATTAAAATCACAGTACGCCGTCATTGCATTACACCCCTATTTTTAGGCTAATGTATCATCAAATGAAGGCCTCCGTGAAGGCTTTAGACTTGCTTTGTCTGTTTGTGAGTTAGGCCTTCACTTGCAAACAGGTTCCTCAATTTTTTTTTTGCTTCTATTTCTGGCTCATCACCTTAGGGAAGAGTCATTTCCCTTTTTTGTCTTTTTGTTAGTTAGTTTGTTTGATTGTTTGTTTTTCCTCCTTCATTCTGTCTCTCTTTGCCGTCCTCGAAGTCAGCCTCTCCTCCTGCTGTGACTGGCACAGACGGATGGCGTGCCAGGCGGCGGGTGCACTTCCCGTCTGCGTGGCACAGCCGGCCGAGATGCCCGCCGTGCTGAACTTAACCATGCTGAGCTAAGATGAGCTGAAAGGGGCGTGATGATGACTGTGGGATTAGACGAGTGGAAAAGTTGCCAGTCACTGAAAAGTCTGACCAGCGCCAACCATCAGCAATCCCTGCAGTGGGACAGAATGGGCCATGAACCACCACTGGCCTCTTAATTTCTGCCTTTGCCATCTTTTAATCTGTCCGTCTAGTCCAGCCCAGCCCAGCTGTAAATCCTCTGTGTGTGTTAGGGTATTCATTCACTGATTTTTTTTTTTGACACACTTTTCTTTTTTTTTCTTTTTAACATTGCCTCAGATCCATAGTGATTCACGGTGTGATTTCACACATTTACACTTTTTTTTTTTTTTTTTTTACACATCATATTGGAGTACGGAGATGAGATCCAACCAACAAGACCTCGGCAGAGTAGAATGGATGCACTCCCCTTATTCATTCATCACAGTCGTCCAGACTCGCTTGCGCACAGATGCGCCGCTAAAGGGCCTTGTGAATACATAAATACGAATGCCGGAATATTTGGCGGAATAACGTGCATGATGTGATTCATGGCAAACAGCAGATGTCCTTCATTCTGGTAGATGCCCAGACCCATGACATGGAAGTCTGTGGATGTGAATAGCAGCCTCATCTGCAAATCATTAGGCCAGCCCAGGGTCACTGTCTCTGGGCAGTGGGCACCGCATAGTGCTACCAGTCTATAGGGCTGAAGGGCCTAAGGGGAAGAGCCTGGACACTCTTTGTGTGTGTGTGTGTGTGTGTGTCTGTGTCTGTGTCTGTGTCTGTGTGTGTCTGTGTCTGTGTGTGTCTTTGTCTGTGTCTGTGTCTGTGTCTGTGTGTGCGTGTTGTCTCTGTCTGTGGGTGTGTCCCTCTCTCTCTCTCACTCTCTCTGTCTATCTTGTTCTTAGTCTGTTTGTCTCTCTCTTTCTCTCTCATCTATAAACACACACACACACACACAGCATCAAAGTTGTTTTCAGGTTATGGTGCAGTTTCTTCTGGTGCAGCTTTTTGCTGAGCAAGGTTGATTTTTGTAAGAGTTTAGTAAGCCTAAATGTGTAAATAGAACAAAACTTATCAGATTGATGACACTGCAGCACTGCCACAGTGACTCTCCATTTTGACATGTGCTCATCAGCTACTGTAGGTTAGCTTTTCTTAATCTGATCCAATGAAGGAAGTGTGTGTGTGTGTGTGTGTGTGTGTCTGTGTGTGTCTGTCTGTCTTTGTGTGGTGTGTGTGTGTGTGTGTGTGTGTATTGTTGCTTGCGTGACTAGCTCACGGAGCCGCACTTTGAGTGTGTGATCAACCAACCAAGCAGAGAGATCTTTAAAGGTTACCACCATTTCCTGACCCGTGTGTGTGTGTGGGTGGGTGTCTCCTGTGTTGTGTGACATCGCGCGGTGCAGCCGAGGTAGACTTTGCCTGAGTCTGAGCCTGTTAAAATTGTACTGTGCCTGCTGTGCCAGGTCTCAAAGCACCCTTCATGAGCCTGTTAGAGTATATGGAAAAGTGATGTGTGAACATGGGTCCAGCTTAAGGGTGTGTGATCAGAGGGAGTGTAACCCTATTCGAGTTAGGCTGATTAGATGTGATAATTATGAGTATGAATGTCTTAATGTATTTATGTCTGAGTGTGTGTGGCTGTTTGTGTGTGTGTGTTTCTGAGGCAGAGAAAGGGAGAGAGAGCGAGAGCACTGATAGATGTAGGCGACCATTTGCACATTACAGCTGCATGAGCAGGGGCAGTATTAATACCATGAGATACTGCTCTAGGCATGTATTTATAAGTCAGTCTCTCAGGCATGCGGCTAACAAACGCCTAGCCTCAGTCGGCCATCATGCCATCATGTGCAGTTAGCCTAATACCTGCCTATCGTCGAAGGCTCCCTTGATTGGAGAAAACTGAATGACCATAATGATGAAAAATTTCACACGAGTAAAGGAAAGCTCATTTTGTCAGTTTGCGTCTGTGTGTGTGTGGGAGCCATTGTTTTTATAAAGTTAAGCAAACACTTACGCAGCGAAGCTCAACAGTTAAGTGTTGATACTGACACTGTAGCCTAAGTTCACAAAAGAAAGTTAACAATTACTCTGTAATTTAAGGCTAAAATATCCTGCGGTGGGTCATGTTGACCCTGTTGTTTTTGAAATGAAAACGCGCTTGTGGGGGGGGTGGAAAGTATGGAAGAATGTAAAGCTGGCAAGAATTGAACTAAATCAAGACATACCAGACCACAGAGTGCCAGAATTAGGCTTAGCTCAGCAGTCAAGTCATTCCAGCAGTAACCTATAGATTCACAAACCACTGCAGAAGTACTAAAGATTCAGGAAGTTCATGCTAAAGAAATGCTTCTGTTGCTGTTGCTGCCGTTTAGAGAGAGGGAAAAAAAAAAACAGTGTTGCTTGTTGTTCAAACATTGGACTGTTCATCAGCTCACACCCACAACAGCTAGGAGCAATTGCTGTGTTGATATTGGTGTAATTACAATATCTTCTGCTGCAGCAACCCTACTTTGGAGGTAGTTTAAAAAAAAAAAAAAAAAAAAAAAAGTACTCCAGACGAGTTATTTTAGCCATGTTGCGTTCAGCTTATACATGCCCCTCAAATTGTTTATTTAAATTTGCAGTTAGTCGTTTTACTGGTTTGTGGTTGGCTGTATAGCAGTGTATATGCCCTTTGTCCAGATACAGCACATACAGTTGGTGTGATGACAGCATGAATGTCCACTAATGGAAGGAGAATGTGTGTGTGTGTGTGTGTGTGTGTATTGGGGCCCTATGTGGGTGTACCTATTACAAAAGAATCAGAGCTCCAGATAAGATGTTTGACTTGCTTGGAGTTTGTCCGTGTCAGTTGTAAACGCCCGAGGCCACTCTCCTATAGGCAAGGGCGAGGGTGGGAATTTCCATACCATCGCCCAATCACAATGTGGCACAAGTCTCATCGCCCCCCCCACCCCCCACCCCGCCTGCTCCCCGTCATCGGATCATGTGACATAACAGATGGCGCCGAGAGCCGCCTCGCCCGTTCACCCACCACCCCACAGCGGCCTCGGCGAGGGGGAATAAAAAAAGCATTTGTAAACACGCCCGGGCCCTCCTTTTAGAACTTGTGTGTTTACCGTTCCGCTATTTTTAATTCCGTTGGACTGACGAGGCTGCAGCAGAGGCAGGGGCGGGAGGGAGGGCTCTTGTCCTAATGTCACACTTGACAGACCCCCTGCCGCCAGGTGGGTTTCTTGCTATAAGCTTCTTGTCTTGCACACACACATGCGCACACATGCACACTCTCTCACACACACACACTGTCAAACTCAATAAAGGCTGACAGATCTTGCACTCTTAAGTTCGTAGGGGCGTGGAGAGGGAGGCGGTCGCATGAACGTGAGCATTATAGTTTGACCCAAATGTGCCACGCTGGGCGTTGAAAGGGGTTTTGTTCCAGACGTTCGAAAGCCTGTCCGTTTCAGTTTGGCTACCCTTTGCACACACACCATCTCATCTCTCTCTCTCTCTCTCTCTCTCTCTTTCTCTCTCTTTCTCTCTCTCTCACACTCTCTCACACACACACAGGATTAGGGTTGATTAATAATCCCATTTAATTCTGTTATCCCTCTCTTCTTTTCTGCATCAGAGCAGGACAAACATTTGATGCTAGAAAGTTAAGGTGCTAATGAATAGCTATGTAGTATTAGTGTGGCATTAGCTGGTGACATCGTTAAGCAACACCTCCGCCCAGTCACCCCAACACCCTTGAGCGCCTTGGGGAAGCCACCCACCACACACACACACACACACACACACACACACACACACACAGAGACACACCTCCCTACTCAGTTCACCTAGAAGCCACCATCACGTCCCCACCCACTACACACACACACACACACACACACACACACCTCCCTAGTTAGTCCCATGCTGGCGGTTAGAGAGACTCTCCCACCCCACCCCACCCTGCCTCACTCACACCCCTGGTGGCGAGGGAGTGAAAACAGACCTGTTCTTATGTAACAGCATAAGAAGGGATTCTGGGAGGGAAAGGAAGGGGTTGCTAGAGAGGGAGGGAGAGAGGGAGGGAGAGAGAGAGATACGGTGTGAGTGAGGGGACAAGCGAGGAGCCGAGGGAGGTCGAGAAAAAGAGAGGGAATGGTGAATTGTATAGAAAGGATGAGTGAGGGAGGAGGAGGGAAAAAAAAAAAAACAGCGCCGCCAACAATGTAGTGCCAGTGCAGAGATGAAACGCTGTGCTGTGCTGTGCTGTGGTGTGGTGTGTCTGGGTGGAAGCCGCATGCGTTAGCGAGGCGTGTGCACACACTTGTTTACGTTTTTGTCTCTAGGACGCATGCATGCACACACAAACACGCGCACGTATTCATCTATACTATTTGCATCCACGCATGTTTATGCTTTGTGTGCAAGTGATTGCACAGTATGTGTGTGTGTGTGTGTGTGTGTGCGTGTGTGTGATTGGCGCGCAGCCGTGTAGGCCACACTGCTACGCTGTGTGCTCTAGGCTTCTGCTGCATGTCCTCCGACTGTGTGGGCGTCCATAATGCGGTTTCATGCGGAGAGAGCAAAAGGGTTAGTGAGTGAGGGAGTGAGGGAGAGAGGGAGTGAGGGAGAGGGAGACCGAGAGGGAAGGAGGGAAAGAGTCATCCACAGCCAGGGGGGAGGAGCAGCCCATGTGGCCAGCAAGGCTCACAGGCCCCCTCTGGTGGTGAATCTGAGAATGCTCACGACGGCTCTTCCCACTCCTACTTCGGCTCCTCGACAGACACAGACACACACACACACACACACACACACACACACATTCACTGCACAGGTCAATGCTCTCGTCACACCTAACGGGGAAGGACGAGATGCCACTTTCACTAGCGGGGAACCGTACATCTCTGTCTTTCTTGTGCTCTCTCTCTCTCTCTCTCTCTCTCTCTCCATGCTAAATTATCAAGTACCAGGATTCCACCAGCTGCAGCCGCCCACACACACACTCTCACAAATCCCTCTGCTGGAAAATAGGACAGTCTTTTGAGGAGTTTATGGAAAATTTCGAAGAGAAAACATCTGTCAGTTAATAGCATAGGATGCACCGATTGTGTAATACCAAGTCGATACTGATGTTTAAGATAGAAGTTTGGCCAGTGTAACCAGTGCTGCTTACATTTTGATATTTTGCCGTTCAAATCTGCCGTTTGTTTAACTCTTCTGACTGTTAGTAATTCTCCCCGTTATTGGCCGAGACTCTAGCATGTTTAATTCTGGAGAGGAGAATTAGGCCTTTATCAAAACTAGCTATATTCGTGGTGCCACTCCTTTTATAGCACCATGTTTAGTTTCTACAGAAGCGACATGACTGACGTAGCAGAGAAACACTGGCTACTGCCATTAGCAAAATGTCATTTTATGTGCCAATAGCTGATGCCAATCAACAAGGCCAATATATCGCCAGATACCAGGCTGGGGCTGATTTATTGGTGTGTTCCTAAAGGCTAGGCCTAGTTGTTATTTGGGAGATGAAACTTTTTTGAAGCTTCTTTTGTTGTGTTTTACAGTTTGTGAATGATACGGATGAAAGTATAAAAGCTAAATCTGAAAGTTTTACTTAAGCTTGTGAATCCTTTTTCCTCAGGCAGCTGCCAAGTTAGCTATAATCTTGGCTGTTGACAGTTGTGTGTCATGTGCAGAGTTTCACAGTATGATCCAGAGTATAAGCAGATTCTGTCCTGTGTGGTGGACTTCCACCAGACTGTATGGTTGATTTTTGTCTCTTGTTATTTTGTCCTCTCGTCCAACCAAATGGCTAACCCTCTGTCCCCACCTCTGTCTCTGTCCGTCCTCAGGTCAGACTCCACCAGCAGCGCGTCTCCCACGGGGCAGAAGCCCGGCGCGCCGGCCCACAAGATCTGCCTGGTGTGCTCGGACGAGGCTTCAGGCTGCCACTACGGCGTGCTCACCTGCGGCAGCTGCAAGGTCTTCTTCAAAAGGGCCGTGGAAGGTGAGTGCCCATAAAGCAGACACGCCCACCGAAACAACCAGACCCCTCCCCCAGATGCTATTGGGATTTTTCTCATTGGTTGTGGCATCAGAATTAGGCTTTTCTCATTGGTTGCTGCATTAGAATTGACCGATCGCAAACTCCACCCAAGAACGGCAACTGACCAATTATACGCATAGCAACGCAACATGGTAATGACGAAGTCTGTCAAGCTGCTAGCTCTTTACAATGGTATGCCTATGGCTTTGCTTGACGGAAATAGCAAGGGGGGCGTGGCTTTGCGATCGGTCACTTGAGTTTATCATCATGCATGATTTCTTTAATCTGATTGGCTCTTTTTCTCTTTTTCTCAGGCCAGCACAACTACCTGTGTGCCGGACGGAATGACTGCATCATCGACAAGATCCGTCGCAAAAACTGCCCAGCTTGTCGTTTCCGCAAGTGTCTGATGGCTGGCATGAATCTGGAAGGTAAACCTGCCCTCTGGCTGCTCTTGGTCTTGTTAGTTAAATTGAGAATCAAATGTTGATGTGCCTTTCTAAACTCCGGTTTAAACAATGCGGTATTACAAAAATTAAGACCCGGAGAGGTTCTCGTTCATGGCGTCAAAAGTGACAGGTCATTGATTGATGATTGTTGATGATTGTTCATTCATTTTTTGAAACATGTCGCCTTTGTCTTATTCGAACTTTCTTTGAACTTTGACATTTCCCATAATTTCCACACACATAGTATGTGTATGTGTCATTCAGCCCAGAATAAAACCCGAACTAAAAACCTCATCGTCTAGGCGTGCACATAACTTCACAGGCAGTAAAAACCAGCACACATTTGTTAAGAGACTTTATCCACGTGTGTGTCTCTCCAGCTCGTAAAACGAAGAAGCTAAATCGCTTAAAGGGCGTCCAGCAACAGCAGCAGCCGCCGACAGCGGTGAGCGAGCTGTCTCCGCCAGCCCTGCCCGAGGCGCGGCCGCTGGTGCCCAAAGCCATGCCCCAGCTGGTGCCATCCATGCTGTCGCTGCTCAAGGCCATCGAACCAGAGACCATCTACGCCGGCTACGACAGCACGCTGCCCGACACCTCCACGCGCCTCATGACCACGCTCAACCGCCTCGGGGGACGGCAGGTCATCTCCGCCGTCAAGTGGGCTAAAGCACTGCCAGGTATGGGCTTTCGACACGGACATGGACACAGACACAGACGCGCGCACACAAACACACATACAGAGGCACACACACACACACACACAAACAGGCATATATACAGGGACACGAGGCACAAATGTCACAGACGTACACAGACATCATGTCCCCATGTTCTGTCTCTTTTCAAATACTTACGTTACCGTCATACACTCACATACCACACACAACATTGGTCAAAGTCCAGGGTGCCTGAAATTTTAAGATGCTATTTTGTTTTATTTAAAAGCTACAAGCTCTTGAAGTTGGCCAAAATAGCTTACGTTACATAAAATTGAAAACAGAATTTATTACCCTCTTGGGAGGACCCATTTTGTCTGTTTGTTGACACACTGTAGTAGACAACATGAAAGTGTTCCGATACAGTTTTATCTTTTGAATAATGGCATCAACAAAATAGCATCTCAATCTCAAAATCTTGTCTTATCTTGTCTATTTGTTTTTGTTTTTTTTTCAGTTAATAGAACATCACTGGTGGGTCAAATAGCCACTCAAAGATGTCAGAAATCAACACGAAACTACACTAGTGTGCAAATTGTCGTTTTGTTGAGGGGAGAGGAATATTTTTCAAAAAGTGCTACGCGTAAAATGTATTTAGATGGAATTTTCAATGATATCCATAATTAAAAAGCCATATCTCAGCAACTCAAGATATCAGGCTGAAATTTTTGTATGATGGTCACAAGACATAGGGAGGCTGAAAATCAGCAAAATGTGTGTGATACAAAAAAAAATACCCAAGCAGAGATAGATTATTCACGAAAAAGCACTACAGATACCTGAGAAAAGTTTGTCCATGACCTTTATTGTGAAGTGGCTTATTTTGCCTTGTCTATTTCTTTGGCATTTCACTGTTCCGGTTTAGTCCCAAAACTTTTGAAATGATACAGTAATGGAAAGATAATGGAGATGGTTTTAGCTGCAAATATGCAATTTTTTATTAATTTAGCTTCAAGTAGACAAAGTAATTTTCTGCTCTCAATATTGAACCACTTACAGCTTTACCACTTCCCCCACTGGCCAATGTGATTTCTATCCGACTTGAATGTAGAAAAGTGCACTTCTGTTTGCTAGCTGACCTTAGAGAAACACCGAAGAGTTGGTGTTCACTGGCTTTTCCTTCACTGCCATTTTGTCACCACGGCGTCTTTGTTCCACGCAGGGTTCCGGAACCTGCACCTTGACGACCAGATGACTCTGCTCCAGTGCTCCTGGCTCTTCCTCATGTCATTCGGTCTGGGGTGGCGTTCGTACCAGCAATGTAACGGCAACATGCTCTGCTTCGCTCCTGACCTGGTCATTAATGAGTAAGTGCACACAAACAGCGCTGCCTCCATCATGGACTTTTAATATCAGCTTTTGTACACAGCTAAGGAATTAACTGCACAAGAATAAAACTTATTAGTGTTGTGAATATAGCCTTTGCTAAATTTGATAACTTATGTTGTAACTGTTTGTGTGTTTTTCTGCAGGGAACGCATGAAGCTTCCATATATGTCTGACCAGTTTGAGCAGATGCTGAAGATCTCCAATGAGTTTGTGCGTCTGCAAGTTTCCAATGAGGAGTACCTGTGCATGAAGGTCCTTTTGCTGCTCAGCACCGGTGAGCGTCAGGAGTGTGTGCGCGTGTGTGTGTGTGTGTCTTTCCTTATGGTCTAGATATTTTATATTGATTGTAATGAAACAGTCTTTCAGTTTAGGATCAGTAAAATCCATCCATCTAGAGAATTTGAGCTTTCACAAAGTACTGGCTGTGTGTGTGTGTAGTACACAAAGCACTTCACAATTCTTGGTTCTGTTGCTTGTAAGTGATACTCACCAGTTCCAGTTACCTGTCAGTTTAGACTCAGTGGTCAAAGTGGTATTTCATTTCCTGTCAAACTCTGCCCTGCATCCTCAGTGCCGAAGGACGGACTGAAAAGCCAGACGGTGTTCGATGAGATCCGGATGTCATACATTAAGGAGCTCGGGAAGGCCATTGTGAAAAGGGAGGAGAACTCCAGCCAGAACTGGCAGAGGTTCTACCAGCTCACTAAGCTACTGGATTCTATGCATGATGTGAGGCCTGCTTCATGGACTTCATTGAAACTTTTGGAAAAGTCATGAAATTTGTTAAAGTCATATAAGGAGCTTAGGCAGAAGAGATATGTTTCAAGTTGTGTATTTTTTTTTTTTTTGCCACATAATTTGATCACTCCCATCACCTCCTGTTGGAACTGCATTTAGAAATGTACATAGTAATGGTTGTAGAGAGCATATTTTAGCACAAAGTTTATGATTACAGCCTTTACAGGACTACAACCTATGACATCAAATACACACTTTTGTACAATTGTAAGTCATAAGAAATCACAAACATTTTATTCAGGGTCATGGAAAAGTCTGGAAATGATTTCTGTGACAATGGGCGGGAATCCAGTCAGTAGTTGTCCACATCAATATGGCTGGGGGTCAGACAGATTTAAAAGGCTTTGTGTTGGATAAGTTTCTAACTGGAAAGTCACCACAGGAGCATCATGGTACATTCAAGTGTCTGTGTAGTACAGGACTACTGAAGTAATTGACTGAAAGGTGAATGTAAGCAACCAGGTGTTGTTTTCTCGTTGGGGTTGAATCCTCACCCAGTGTTCTCTGTCCTTTTCAGATGGTTGGCGGCCTCCTGAACTTCTGCTTCTACACCTTCGTCAACAAGTCCCTGAGCGTCGAGTTCCCCGAGATGCTGGCCGAGATCATCAGCAACCAGTTACCAAAATTCAAAGCCGGAAGCGTCAAGCCGCTGCTCTTTCACCAGAAGTGACTGCCCACCCCCAACCCACCACCTCTCCCCGCCCTCCTCCCTCCGCCCCGCCCCCCACCACACACACACACACACACACACACACACACACACACCGCTGCGGCAGGAACGCAATGCCTTAATGAGACATTTACCACCTCTCTGCTCTGCTCAACGTACCCACAGCGCGACGCGGGACTGGTGCTCCCGCCCTGCCACCCAGCCCCGCCCCGCCCCATCCCGACCCCTCCAATAAAAGGGAGATGACTCACGCCGGGGTGGCGAGGAGCGCGGGAGGAAGCGTGGGGGGGGGGCGGGGTGGGGGGCACACAGACTGTATGCAAGCGCCGAACGCAAAGAGCCCCATCTGGTGACAGGACAATAACATGTGGAGAGGAGACTCCCAACATGGACTGACGTAAAGACGTTTTTTTTGTTTTGTTTTGTTTTGTTTTTGTTTGTTTTTTTAAATAACCAATCATGCTCTTTTTGTTGATGTCATTGGTTTCTTTTTAAAGAACTGGTAAACCAGTGGGGCTGCATTGGCATACGCTGTGACTCTTGGATTGAAACAAACTAACCGCAACTGCTGTCTCAGGGGTATGATTTTCAACGTTGAGATTACATAGTAGACATGATGTGTCTAATCAGTATGTAGTGGTAACATTTTTACATTTATATACTTTTACAGGTTGTCATTGGCATAAAGCTACAACCCCTTCCCCCTCTCCACC
>JASCQY010000072.1:5231016-5244452 GCA_030264315.1 Sardinella tawilis | reverse complement strand
CCCCGCCCCCCCCCCCCCCCCCCCCCCCCCCCAATCCCCACTCCAACCGAAATAGCACTTATTTTCACCTACCTTTGTTGGACAATTTCTTCTCCGATGAAACTTTGATATCAAAAATCAGAACAAGGTCTAGGTTCACGAATCAGAACAAGGTCTAGGTTTGAAACGGTCATGTCAGTTGTTAAGTAGTTCAGCACACAAAATGCAGCACTGTTTTTAAAACAAACAATCTGACACACAGCATCAGCTGCAGCAGTCTTGTGTTTTCTACACGGTTGATCTTATCTGATTTTTGTCAAGTCACGAACGGGCAAACGTGTTCTGAACATGTCGAAAGAAAGGGATATTATGTGCCTTTTTGTAGCTTTGGTCTCATTTTTAGCGGTTTCCTCGACCTGTTTGTTTTGTTTTTCAGTTTGCCCTTTGCAAACGTAATTGCTAGTGCATTCACAGTGGTAAATAATACCGAATCAAGTTTGATTGATTGTAGTTGTGTAATTTTCTTTGCACTGGCAGACCATTATTCCTCCTTTCTCCCTTTTTCTCTTTCTCAAACTGCGGTCCATTTCCCAAAACCTTCATTGCTAACTAGGGGTGTGTTTCCCAAAACCATAGTTGCTAACCAGTTAGCAACTTAGGTGGGTTGGCAATGGGAAATTGCATTGCAACCAACAAAGTATATAGCTAACTTAGTTAGCAGCTTTTGGGAAGCAGTTTTGGGGAACGCACCTTGGTTAATTTGTTGGTTGCAATGTCATTGCAGATTGCCAACCAACAAAGTCGCTAACGGATTAGCAAGTGGTTTTGGGAAACACACCCTTAGCCGTTTGGTGTTTGGCAGCTCACTGGTACCCAGGAGACACCCAAAAATACAAGTGATCCTTATTGACCATGCAGATGATGATGATGATATTAATTATCCTCCTGTGATCGTTTTATTGGATAACTTTCTCAAAGATGCAACTTGTGGAGCACTTTTATTGAAGGCTTTAATGAATGGCTAAAGTGAAAATTTTAATATGTATAGTGCAGATAGCAGATAAGGAAGCCATTTGTTTTATCACTATGGTCACCATTGCAATTGTACATTGATTATGCAAGGCGATGCAAAAACAAAAAAAAGGAAAAAAAAATCAATCGACAACTAAATTTCTTCCCTTTATTGTGGTGTTTGTTAGTGTCCTTTCTTTCTTTCTCTCTATCTCTCTCTCTCTCTCTCACTCTCTCTCTCTCTGTTTTTTTTGTTTTGTTTTGTTTGTTCCATGTTTCCATGCACCATAGGAAACCCAGTTTGCCTAACCTAAACCATGAATGCAGATTCCTTGGCTATCACCTCCAACCATACGCAGTATAAGCAGGGAGTCGGACTAATGCCTCAGATATAGACAGTAAACCTCATCTCCGATTTATTTTTTATTTCCTGAAATATATCTATATAATCTATATATCTATACACATACACAAATAATTATGTCAGTATAATGTTTATCTTTTCCTTCTGGATCCGAACAGGGAATGGTAAAAAAAAAAAGCAAGATAGTGCAATGACCTTTATATGTTACTCAATGCAGAATACCACACCTCTCTTTCTCTCTCTCTCTCTCTCTCTCTCTCCTCTCTCTCTCTCTCTCTCTCTCTCTCTCTCTCGCTCCTGCTCTCCCTCTGTGTTCATCACTCGCTCACTCAGGTCCACAACCTACAACCTTGCTGTGCACTCACAGCCAGCAGCAGACTCTGTGGCGGATCTGGCCCAGTGCCGTGCCTGACCCATCCCAAGCGTCTGTGCCCCACCTTGGGCCGCCTCTCCGCAGCTTTAGTGTGCTCCCCCTCCAAAAACAAAGCGCTGGTGTGAGTGCACTTGCCAGCTTTTTTTCCCAACGGTGCTTTTCCTTGTTCTTGCAGTGAACAAAACAATAACAAAAAAAAGACAAAAAAAAAGTAAAAAAAAAGTGTTCCTCTTAGCCCTCTGACTTAAACTGTGCCCCCCCCCTCCCTCCCTCTACCCCTCTGCCCCCCTCTCTCTCCTGAGGGATAGGGTCTGTTTCCCTCTCCTCTCAATCAGTTCTCGGGGAATTTCTACCATAGCAGACAAAATAATATGCCTGTATTTGTCCTCTCTCTCTGTGCCAAACGTTTCTTTCATTAATTTCAGTGTGGAGTATATATTTTTTCATTCAGTTGAAATGATTACAACCTGGAACTGTTCTTTGTCTTAACATTTGTTGAAAGGTTTATACTCAAAAACAAACGGAAAGGGAAAAAGAAATGCAAGTTGACAACGTTTGTGTGTTTTTCCTGTTGCGCACTGTCTCGGCGTACATAATACACGATTTCTGAAGTTCGCACACACCCATCCACAATTCTAAAGTGCACCATGTCTTGCTTGTTGCCCCACCTGTTCCAACACGCACGTTTGTAGTTTCAAGAAGTGTGTTTTTTCTGTCAACCCCCTTCTCCAGGGCACAATATGGCAGTAGCAGTGGTCACCTCCGAACAGGGCTTCTACCTTTAGTAGTAGTTGTAGTAGTGTTGGTCGTTGTTCTTGTCTGTTGCATCACAGCATCTCTCTGTGCCCTCCCTGCACCCCTTTCTCACTCTCTGAGGGTTTTAGTTTTGTTTTTGTTTTTAATTGCTCTTAAAACCATTGGTATTTTACATAGGTCTTATAGTTTTCACAAAATCTGTGTTGGGCAAATGGGAAGAAAGAGGAAAAGAAATAGGAACAAGGAAGTTGTGATTTTTATTCTCCCCTTTGCTTTTCTAAAACATGTTTGTATTGAAGTTGATGTGCATGTGTCTTGTTCATTTTTAACATGGGGGCAAGTACAGTATATTGCTTCAAGACATATCTAAGTATGAAATGACATTTTAAAGTAACCATTTTGTACAGATGGGTATTTTGAACTTGTGGCAGAGTTCACCTGTTTGTTTCATTTCTTGCGTTTTGGTTATTTGTGTAGATCTCAATCCATTTCCTTTCTCATCTGACACTATGCCATTCATGTCACATAAAGCTATCCATTAATAGTCAGTAAAAATGTTAAAGATGCCAACATTTCATGCTTGTGTGTTTTGTTGAATTAATCATCTTTACAAGCCATTTTCCAATTCAGTTGTCTTGGTGACTGATGGGTTGCAGGTATGCTGGTTGGTTCATTGTGTTTTTTTTTAATGGATATCTGAAAGCACGACTTTGTCAAGTGGTTGACGAGTTCTAAACGGTCTTTGCTGTAAATGCCAGCCTTGTAACCCCCTCCTAGTTTGTGGTGAATTTTCCAGATATCATAGATGATCCATGTGTCCCTCCAAAACTATTTAACTATTTCTAGTCATCTTTTTCTCTCCTCATCAAGTTACTTTCACATACAGTGCAGTAGTGAAATGTATCTGCTCCATCCGTAATGCATTTACATCTCTAAAATAAGTGGAGTGTTCTTCAAATTCAGGGAGGTTGACTTTTGAAAGACGCAAAACTGTTCCCTTCGAAACAAAAATGTTTCTTTTTTTATAATTTAGCATAGCCTTTTTGGGTAAAAAAAAAAAGAAATGCTTTCTGTTGTTCCATTTAGTCATGTACAGTCCCTATCTTGCGCCTCTAAAACCGCTTCAGAGGATGAATGTAAAACCCCATCTTGCATCATATACATAAATCTCACATTAGTGATGCCCATTCAGCCACATTAAATAAGTGTAGTGAAATGAGCTGAATGCAAGAGGAAGGTATTTGCCATGCTTGATATATATCGCACTAGTTCACCACATGGGGGAGAAGAGGATGTAATATTTCAACCCCTAGTGGCGAACGGCTTCACTTGTATTGTACTGTGCATAGGACTCAAACACACTCACATGCATTAGAAGGGAAAACTGTATATGAAAGTAACTTGCCAAATTGAAACCTTTGGAATTTTGCACTACCCTGTCACTGTTTAAAATCTATTTTCTAAAAAAAAAAAAATAAACAAATTAGTAAAAGACAAAAAAAATCAGATATTAACTTAAAAGATATATTAAGGGCAATGTGTGTCATTCATATGGCTTTCCTTTATGTTTTTGTTTGTATTTGCGTATATCTCAACTATGTACATATTACCCTGTGTAAGGATTATGCCTCAGATTTGTCCAAAATGAATAGTTTTTTATGTCATCTGTATTATTCCACCTCAGTAGTTCATGTTGATCCTCTCACCCCTTCACTTCTCTGTTAAGCTGTTTGTCTTGGTTGTGAGGTACTTTTGATAAACATTACTTTTATGCTGATTGATATGATGTTAACACCGTTGTACACACACACAAACACAAAAAAATCCCTAACAAGCTACTTAACAACCATGCGATTATGATAAGCAATCATTCATAAAAAAATAAATGTGCTTTTCAAATCTAATGCCACATGATCTCATTAATGAATATGTTCATACTGCATGTTAGATTGTAAATGATCACTTCCTTCTTTTATCAGTCAGGATAGCCTAATGTTTATTTATGTTGATGTGATTATGTTTATTTTATTGCTGTTTTCCATTAGGTTAATCACACAATTGATGATAATCATGAAAGTACATTGGCTCAGTGTAATGTTGGGAATAACTAAGTAACTGATTACAGTAATCTAATTACTCTTGAGGAACAAAGGAAATGAATGTACAATTTCATTTACTAGTTACAGTTAATGGATCATTAGTTACTAGATTACTTAGTAACTAATTTATTCAGTACCAATATGATTTGCTATTTCAAAGACTAGGCAAAAATAACACTTCATTGTAGTCTTGTATAGGAAGAGCAAACACTGCTCTCTCTCTCTCTGCCCACTCTTTGTCGCTGAATGGGAACAACAGTGAAGTAATGAATCACAAGTGGGCTAACAAGTTACTTTCCAAAGTTATGTCATCATTACAATTTAAAGAAGAAACATTTAATATAATTTTTAGTAACTTCCCCCAACACAGAATGCAGATGTAAAAACTGTTGCATGTGGGCTCTATAGCACTGACAATAAGATAGGCCTTTTCATGTTTAGCTTCCCAGCAAACACGCCCTTGCAGGGCCCATATGGGTTTTTTTTTCTGGTATTGTAGTGTGGGCTAGGGCCAGTGCCCACCAAGCCCTAACGGGCCTCAGTTGGGGCCAGTAGGCCTACTGTGGGGCCCCTCCACTTTGCCAATGAGCAAAATGCAACCAGCCCCCCGCGCAGGGCCCTTACGTCTGCCGTAATTTGGCCGGACAGGGGCCAACGCAGGTTTGCTTTTGCTTGAATCTTGTGGATGTATTGGTATGTATCATGAATAACACATGCCCAGCAGTGATACACAAGTACATGTACGACTGTCCAACAATGTTCTGTCATTTACTGAATACATATTATTTTGATTGGATCATATAAACTTTCCATCCTGCTGTTTTTCCTTAATTGCCAACTTGACTCCATAGGCCAGGGCTTAAAACAAGGAGGCAACCCTAATGATTAGTTATAGTAAAATAGGCTACTTCGTGCCACACTGTCCTTGAAGAACTGCACATCTGCTACACATCACATGGTTGTCCAGAGGGTAAGCTGTCAATCTTTTCCTGGGATAATCAGCAGCCAAATCACAAAATCCACCTAATTACTAATTACTGCCTAATTGGCTTGATTGTGGAACAGGACCTAGGACTCAGCACATACTTGGTGCCAGTTTTAAAGATGGCAGTATACAACTCTGTGTTCTTCACATGGACATGAAGATCTTAAGATATTTTAAGTTGGTGTTATGTGTGTGTTTTACACATGATTATGTGTGTGAGTGTGTGTGTGTGTGTGTGTGAGTGTGTGTGTGTGTGTGTGTGTGTGTGTATCTTTGTCCCTTAAGGGTTTCACTTTCAGAGACAAAAATAAAAAAGAAATTAGTTTTAGTGTGAGAAAATTTCAACAGGTCAACCTTTCTTTAGAGATTTTCTGGTGATAGTAAGATTATTTTTCACTACATCTGTCAGGCTGAAAATGGCTGTGTAGTTGGTGGAACAAGGACAGACTCCACTGCCAACCCTGTGTCCTGCACTCTAGTGGATCCCTGTGAAAAATGCGCGTGACACTGTGCACTGCGTACGGATCACAACAAAGTCCAAGCTTTCCCGTTAACCGTCTCCGTCACGCATAATTCCAAACGATTAGGCTATAGTGGCTTTTCCGACGGCGAAAACAATCAGGGAAAGGTGCAGAGAATTCTGGCATATCGGAGAGCGACATTGCGGTGTTCTCGCCACACTGAATTTTGACACAAAACTGTAGTTTACAAAATGCCCATTCGCCTGTATTGCATGAATGGCGGGCATCACCTTCGAATTTTGGAGGATGGAACTACTGAAGGCAGCAGAGATGAAAATGACCAATACAGTAAGGTTGCGATGTGTTTGACAGCCTGTTTTGCGCGCAGGTTAGATAGGTGATTTTGCCGAGTTTGTGTTAAATTGCGACACCTCTCTTAATAGCCTACGGCATGTTAAGCTACCTCCTTGGGATATTAGTCTACAGCTGAACGTCGTAGCGCGTGTGTGTGACCACCTGCTATGAAACGTATTTTACTAGCTACTTTATTGGCTGTTGCATTCTTTTGCCAGGCGCTATGGGTTAAAGTAGCTGTTGGTTAAACCATGCCTATTTATGGTAATAAACTGAGCAAGGTCCGTTTAGTAAAAAGCCATCAAGACATAAAAGGGTAATAATTTAATAAAAGGGGAGGCAACATGACAAAGCCGAATATTTGACTGAGTATGGATACCCACTGTTTTTCTCCATCCCTTTGTTTTTGTGTGTTGATGTTGTAGGTATGCTGGAAATAAAGGCAGTGAGTCCTGGAGTTGTGGTCATTAAAGGTGTGGAGGCTGGGCAGTACCTTTCAATGGGTAGAGATGGGAGACTGATTGGATCGGTACGTGCCATTCATCATTCACTGGTGCTTAATGTCCACATCCCAACATCCGATTAATCTTTCTCCCTCCACTCTGTCCAAGGCCTCTGCAACAGATGAGTGCTACTTCTTGGAGAAATTGGAGGAGAATCACTACAATACGTACCAATCGCAGCAATTCACCGGCTGGTATGTTGGGATTAAGAAAAATGGCAAAACCAAATTGGGCTCCCGAACCCATATTGGTCAGAAAGCCATATTCTTCCTCCCACGGAGGGTGGATTAACAACTGTGAGTGAAGACAAAATGTAGCTTTGAAGTGAGGGAAAAAACTGTGAGTTTGAACAGATGCTGCTAACCTTAGACCCATTACCTCCTGTAGCACCCAGAGATTTCTAACAATAAACCCCTGCCTGTACTGTAGCCACTAACTTTGTCAATTGTATGCATAGATCTGATGTTTATGGCTCTGAAATTCCTGTTGTTCATAGTAATCTGAACTGAATTGCAACCTCACTGAAAGGAGTAGTAGCCTTATTCGTATGTAATAGACACCTCCCTGGTATTTGTGAATAAGGTAGGCCTATTTTAAATGCGATAGATTTTGATTTGTTTTGTGTATATATATATATATATATATATATATATATATATATATATATATATATATCACTATAGTTTTTTATAATCATTAACTCCTTACTAACAGAAGTGCTTCTTACTTTTATGACATTTGCCTCAATATGCCTGTGCTGCTATAACTGTGGAAAATGTTCTGAGCAATCACACAAACAACCACACTGAATGTTTATCAATTGTATGCTGTATTGTATTGTATCTACCTGCACTGAATCGTGTTTGTTTATCTCTGCTATAATGTAGCATTACAGTAATTTACTTGCATATGATGTACGTGAACATCAGCAGGCTACACTAACATTCAAATGTATGTATGTGTGTAACACTTTTTTCTGTCTCTGTGCCTGAAGACCGAAGGCAGTTATTTAAACCAAGTCTGAGATGATAAAACATTGCAAAGACAAACTTCATCCATGTCATACCAGTACTTTTGCAACTGAAGTGACATTTATTTCATTTTACTACACACAAAATTGCAAAAAAATCCATTACAGGACCGCCCACCCAAGGACAGTTAAAATGGATGTTTTACCTTTGATAAAATCGGAAAAAATCTCAATATGTCATTATATAATGCAACATCTGCAGAATAATAAAAACCCATTGGGGTGTGTGTGTTCTTTTGTGTTTTGTCTTCTGGATAGGACCGGGGCCAATATTCTCAAAGAAGCTGGAAGTCAGCTGACAAATTGAGGGGAAAAAAACAACTAAAAGTATTTAATTTTCCCATTTTAAAAATAGAACAAATTTTCTGAAACCAATCCACAAAGCTTCTTGCCACCAAAATTAATGACCAAATCTAGAGTATAAAAGTAGTCTAATCCTACTTTACTCATCTGCCCATCACAGAGGTAACTTCAAAAAACTTATGCAAAAGAAAGATCCTTGTGGTTGGTTGGTGGTTGGACCGTGGGAGGTCAGTTCACCTGTTGTCAGTATCATTGTGTGTGTATGTGTGTGTCTTGTAGCCTGATGTGGGTGCTTTAGAGTGATAGGTGAGCATTCTTATTGGTGAGATAAAATGCTTTGAGAATATGGGCCCAGTTCTTAATAAACCAAAACAAAAACTGTCGAAAAGCACTGTATACATGTATCATAATGCTTGGGTATGCTATAAATTTGAACTGTGGTTTCCTTAAAATAATGCACATCTACAGTGCCATTTGGATCACTGCATACAGTATAAACCATCCTCCTTTTTTAATACCAAACACTAAATGATATACTATAGTTTACATACTTACTTACAAAGTAAAAACAAATAAGTCCCCAACTTTCAAAGAGTTAAGGTTTTCATTCAAATACAGAAACTAAACATTGACATGGAATGGAGTGCCTGGGCTGCCTTCAGATTTTCGCTCCTATTTCCTTTACTTTATCACCTCACCTTGGCCTTGTTGAAGAAACTTCAAGGAACAGGAATTCAGGAGTAAAAGATGTCCACAGTGTTAAGATATTGAAACTCCACTTCTATTGTGAGAAGGGGGAGATTAACTAATGCCAAGTTTCCTGCCTGTGGTCACCTGCTGAAGAGAACTGTAGCTCGTCCCTTACTTTTCCTTTGAAAGGATGCTTCAGTTTACTCTAAGCACAAGGAGTTGTGAAAGAAAATGGACAATTCTTCCTTAAGCATGTAGAGAATCCGAAGAGTTCTCACCATTAAATACTTCAGGGATCTTCAAAAAGGAACCTTTCTAAGAAAATACAGACGAAAGACTGAAGGCAACCCAGGAATTTCTTTTACCTTTTCAAAGAAAATTAAATCCCTCAAAAAAGTTTCAAGGCTGCCCTCTGTTGGCTAAAAGCAGAACTTATCATTCGAGTCCCACAGAATGGAGCAGCTTGCCTTGTGCTAATTAATGACTATCAGCAAATGACACATAAGGCATCACAGATTCAATTGGAAATAGCACTTGACATATGATTATTCACTCATGAGAAAAAGGTTACAGAACTATCATCATCCATTAGTAAGAATGTGCACAAAGAAACACGGAAATCACTCATTCATGTCTGAATAGTACATTGGTTTTCATTCTCCTCTTCTCTTTGACGTGTGAGCTTCCACAGATTTGAAAATGATTTCTGAGATGACCTTTAAAAGGAGATGTATGATTTAGTGTTTTTTTATAATGTGTCCTTTGTTTGAATTTGTTCACTCCCCTATTGCCCATTAAATCTAAGCATACTGGGTAACAAGAATTTACTTTCAACGGCTATTTGATGACATTACACAGTGGACTATATGACAGCAAAACCTTGAAGCCCATATTAACGTGCCTGTGGATTTACCTTCAGTAAATGAAGAGTACTCTGGTTCGTGGGAGGGTCGAAAATGAGGAGTCAGACATTTTGCGCACTCTTGAGTAATTTATGAAACCTCTGAAGAAGAGCAGGAAGCCTGAAGCAAAACACACACAAAGGAGTTCAAGCCCAGAACAGCAGCAAACAATACTGACCCAGCCACTCCTAAAGGAATTCAAAAGGCAAGAAGACACGTGATCATGTAATTCCCATGTCTCAATAACAAATCACCTGGTTCACTAAAGATCCGTCCAGACTAATGCAGAATCCTATGAATCAACAGGAGGTTTAAAAACAGAAATGATCTCCGACCACATGTGGGCCTTGAATCCAATTTCTTAGAGGGTTCTCTGCAGGCTACATTCAACAGTATACACCCATTCACGCTGGTGAAATAATAGTTTACCTCTGCATATTTCACTCAATTTTGCACTGTAGAAGCAAATTACCTAAACTAAAAAGCAGTCACTGAGCATAGACAACAAGGATATTCTGACAATTCCATATTCCCAGTGGTAACATTAAGAGTAATGGAGAATTAGACAGCTCATTTCTTTCAGTTGTCTTTTAGCTCACTTCTTTAGGATCATGTGAACAAGTCATGTGACAGGTGCATGACCAATTGGGGCTAATAATTTTCAAAGGCTTGCGGATTCAGGTGACCAAAAAGGACAGTTTTTCATCCGCTATCAGATGAACCCGAAGGCAGCCAGCGTTTTCAGATTGTTGTGCTGAAACAAGTGGAATAATGTGGACGAGGGGGGACACATGCAACAAAGTTGTTCGGATGAAAATGCATAAGTCAGGACATAGCCTGATACTTACCCAGTCCAAGAAACACCCACCACAGCCAATACTGGCCATCAAAATAGCCAGGGAAGTAGGTAGAAAACTGAAAATAGATTACAAAAAATCAGAAATCATACCACAAAATCGAACTGAGCATTATCATTATGTTAGGCAAACGGCCGACGAGGTGACCAGTTCGACAGAAATAATGGCGAGGTGGAGGTTAGAACTCCGCCAGTTCCTCCTCCGAGTCATTATTTCCGTCGAACCGCTCACCTCGAAAGACGTTATCCCGTTTATCTGCCGTATGTATTTAGGGTATCATTTTTTATCAACAATTTCTTTGTGTGCATGAAATGCAGAAACTAACCCATATAAAATAACCCAATAACCCATCATAGCTACCGAGTTAACAGCCTGAAATGGTACCACTCAGAAGCGCATTGGTATGGAACGGTGATTCAATTTTTCTTCCGGGGTGACCAGTTATACAGAATTAATGGCCACCCCAGCAGCCAATCAGAGAAGAGAATCCCATTGTTAAGGAAGATAATAATCATTATCGTTGTTATTATTATTACTATCATCATTATCATTGTTAATACTACGACTATGACTACTACTATTACTGATAGATTGTTATTCTGGACTGTGATGTACCTCATGGAGATTTTGTAAACTTTGCTTGGTTTTTAAATGGTCTAATGATCAGTCCCCATCTACTGGTAGACAGATAACACTGACAAATGCCCTAATGGCTCAAGAAGTCACCATGGCAACCAAGACAAGAAAAGGCCTTACTCTGACGATTAGAATCCACTTGACCAGGGAGAGTCCGAAGCCTGAGATGGCACCACAGCGACCGGCAGCCGAAGTGGTCAGACAGAAGGACAGGAAAAAGCCAATCCAGTTGAAGAGGAATGCCACTACGCAATGGCGGAACACAGATAAAACAACTGTAAGACTGGCGTGAGAGGGCACACTAATATTCATTATCAAATGTCCACAAGATACTGTATATGTATTGCACATACTGTACTTGTACTGTACAAGTCACACAATGTGTCTACAGTTAAGTCATGGAAATTAGCCTTACTGAAGAATGTCAGCATAAATATGCCATCGTTTCCAATCCGTAGGTCAGCATCATCAAAGTCATCCCTGGCTATGAAATCTTCCTCCTACAGAAAGAAAGCGAAAACACATACATTTGTGTCATAATAGATCTTAAGTAAATAAAACTACTTATGAAACATAATTTCTGTGCTCTCTTGTGACAAGGATACAAGAGCATCCTTGTGCTGAATAACAAACACTGCCTGGGCGATACATACCCTTCCAGTGACAAGAGGCAGAGCCGCCTCAGCTTTGGTCCTCTCAGCTTCATCATAAGACGGCAGTGTTGTGGCAACATTGTATGAAGGGGGGTTGGGGTACGTTCCATCCTCTTTGAAGGTGAAATTAGCTGCAAAAAACAAACAAACATTTGACTATAGTCTGGTCTGACTAAGTTTAGCTCAATAAAAATGAAATTAAGTGGTTGCCAGTAGTGTTACACTTGCACTTGAGTATTTATGGTCAATAATCATGACTCGTATACATGTGTGTGCGTGTGTATATTACTGTCAGAGCAGCTCCAAGACCCGACATAAAAATAACGCCCACCAAATAACTCTTTTATGGTAGGCACCGAGTGGCTGAGAGCTTGGCATCACGTATATAGGTGAAAAGCATCACTTCGATGTTATTGCTTATCAATGCCTCAAACTACATCTCTAACCACCCCTAAGCGCGAAGGCCTGTGAGTGGTTTATTAAAAAAATCAACAGCAATAACACCAATACAGGGAATACCAACACAGTTTAAATAACGAACGTATGCCTACTAGGACGGGACTGGCCAAGATCGCGACCTATGGATTTTACCTGCACTGTCCGCTGCAATGCTGTTGTACGGTGGAGGGGCGTCAGGTACTTCTTGAGCCACTTCGCCTGCCTCCTCTTCATTGGTGAGCTATTAAGAACAAGAAACAATGTCACAATGCGACTGATGTTACAAAGTAACCATATGGCATGCTAGTCAAAGATACTTTTATCAACCGTCTCTGCTACAGTGTTACTACTTGGGTAGACTTCTGTCTGAATTTTTAGTCATACAACACAAAGAGCAGGTCAAATCTTGAAAGATTGTCGGCACATTTGACACGACAGTTTAGAAAACGGAATAATATCACAGTAACCCTAAGAAATTAAATTATAGTTTCTAAGCACTAGTTTGTTCGGAGTGTGCTCTGATCTTTCAGCAACGTCATGGGTATCTTGTTATGAGTAGTCTCTTTTCCAGCCTAGCCTGTAGCGCAGTAGCCTACTGATTCTAAGCTAACGTAAACCCTCGTCCCATACATAAGGGAGGTTATAACATTACGTTGGTGAACTCAGCCTTCAAGAGAATATAGCACACTGTAACAATATTCCAAATAAATCCAACTAGTTAAGGACCAATGTGCAACTCGGCCTGTAACGTAAGCTAATTTAGCTAAACAATCCACCTAGCAAGCAGCTAATACTGAAAGTAAAAGCAATTGCGGACAAGTTTCAAACACGTAACGTTATCGAGTATTTCCATACCTGCTGATAGCCACTCCGTTGCTCGGTCATCCTTGAGACCTTACTATATCACTTAAAGTTCGGTTCTCAATTTGATATGTACTGTCAAAACGGTTAAATTGGATCAACGGATAATCCACAATCTCACGTCTTCTTCTTCCTTGCTCTCCTACTCCACCCTTTCAGGAAGTCGGTGTTGATTCTGTTA
>JASCQY010000072.1:5197688-5217467 GCA_030264315.1 Sardinella tawilis | reverse complement strand
CGTCCAGAGAACCGGAGGTTGTTAAATGCTAACAGAGCCCAAGGCGGATTTCCGGGTTACTTCCCTCCTCTATTGAGAGGCACTCCTAGCCACTTACAGTAATGTTAGACCTTTGCGTCCATCACTAAATATTTACTTAGTTAATGACTTGATGGTACATAAAGATGGGACGAGACGGTTTACCACAATATAGCAGTGGCTGGCTATCTTAAATTAGCCATCTTACAACATTCTCGAACAATGTTGCTCAACCTATGAGCAAGCAGGCTAAGCTACCCCATTCATGCTAGTCAAATAGCTAGCCTATCAAGCTTTATGAAACATGTTGATAGAAAAAAAATCCATGTTGTATAAACGGATTGATTCTCGGACACATTCTTACCGACCACTTAAGTGTAAACGTTTTGTTTAAATATATACTTACGGAGTGCATCGGTCGCTGTACTCGTTAGCTATCGTCTCAATTCCCCCAGCTCGGGCTACTGCAATATAGCAGTTCAAAAAACCAACGTCGAATCCCACCACAGACATGTTTTCACACTTTGTAACGTTACTCACAGAAGTTTCTATACTCAGGACACTGTAAACAGTACAAACCCAAATCTCTGCTTATCTGAAAATAATTTAGTGGCTGGATTGTTAATTCATTATCCCTTGAAGGCATAAGGCAGCCAGTTAGCTTTGTGCCAAGCTCACCGGTTTCTCATTGAAGACAGCGTGACAGAGCATACAATTTCCGGTTTGGAAACATCACGAAAATTCGAGTACTTTCTCCGTTAGTCAAAGTAAAAGTCTTCCCTACGGAGTGTAGTGCTAAGCAGTTTCGTAGTTTAGACATTGACCTTTGAATCTGACGAAGTTGAGTTTTTACATTTTACAGTGTAGACATCCACCACTGAATCTGACAACTTTCCTCACATTCATTTATTTTATTTAATAATTATGATCAGCAGATGCCGTGTTTGCCATAATGTTATGAACAGATTGGTTTGCTATGCATGTCACCAACCATGTAGCTTTCAATAACTCCCTTATTGATCTCCTTTGTGGCAGTTTTGAGAGAGGGAGGCCATGGAAATGTAGAGGCTGTTGATGAGAGCTACTTCTACTGAGTAAGGTAGGCAGGCCATCATCCTTTGCATGGCAGTCGAGAAGCAGAGGATTCAGGCTTGTCATGTCCCTCTCAGGCTGGTGAAGTGTTGCATCTCATTTCATATACCCAAATCCCAGTTATCCTAGGGTAGTGTTTTGATAATACTACCACTCTGATCCAAAAGCACTCTCCAGCAGTTGGCACCTATCCCCTCCTTTCAAAATAAAATCAATGTGCAAGATAACACCAAATCAATTAGTAATCTATTACAGAACATTTGTACACAAAAATAATTCCACATCAACCATGCATCCCATGATATATTTAGATTGAACAAAGAAACTTCTGCAAACACAGGATTTTTTCTTTTTTTTTTTTTCATAAATATCTTTATTGAGTAATCATACAGAAAAGAAGACAGAATTAACAGATGGGATCTTCCAGGAGATGTCAACGGACTTCATTCCTCATTCTCATAATCAGCAGGGTTCTTTCTTTTGCCTTGTTGGTGGACATTGTTTCCCCATGTGTAAGTGAGGTACATCACAATCATAGCTTTAAAAAAAGAGGGAAAGTAATATTAGACACTACTGGTGCATAGTGATGGGTGACAACATGGTGGAAGGCCTGAAAAGTTGTTTAGAAATTGTAGCAAAACTATTAACTTACGTGGTGCAACTTTGAAAACTGATGCTCTGAATCGTCTCCAGACATTTGGGATTCCCTTGGAAAAGTAGTTGGGGAATGCCTTCTGTTCAAAGGGGGAGATGCTGTAGGTGATTACATGCCTAATCTTGGCAAGGTTGCCGAAGTGTCGTCCCATTATATCTAGAGAGCTGGTCTTGGGAGAAAAATAAATAAGTAAATATATGTATAAACATATACAACACACAGCACAATTAAATCTCAGGCAAAGCCAGATGGACAACACACAACACATAACTCTGTCACATGCCCTACAAAAAATAAATGCAGGACCATGCAACTGTATAATATTTTCATGTCCAAACGTGAAGCATTTCTGCTGTGATGTCCAATACTACGTAGAGCACACAGTTTTGTTCGTTCAAAATACTGCATTGCATTACACTGGTAATACAACTTTTCGTAAGGGATTGATGGCACACTTGAAGACTTGACTTGTTTATATATGGACACTAATCATGATGAGTTGTTGCACAGTGATCGATATTAATTCGAAACAGTCGTATGAGTGAGTGCATTTAAATACTACTGACTGCTTTCACGACATCCTACTCACTGCTAAAAAAATAACGACATCCAGATGTAACGTTAACATCCAAAGATCAATGTTGACCCAAAGATATAAAACGGAAATAGGCCTACACATTTCAAAAGACCACAAGAAACGAATAATGGAAGAAAGCATACGCGAGAAGCTAAGAAAAAGGCTTCGACCCATTTGATACAATTCTCGGTTTGGTGCGTCCAGTAAAGCCAACTCGTTAGCCATATTGACAACTCAATATTTTTTAGTTCACACAGTCTTAGTCAAACCATTGGGGTGACCTGGCGGGTACTACTATTGATGTGTGGCAAGTCACATATCCTTTACATCTCCAAAAGTGTAGCTGTTCAGGCTTCTAGCCACAATGCCCTTTGCTTCTATTAGCATAAGTTAGCTAGACGGCTCTCACTTCACCGAAGACCTTGTTTGACATTCGGAACACTCCACACATCTCCCAACAAGCTTTATAAATATAATGAACTGAGTGTATCATACTCATACGAAACTACGCAATTCAGTATTCAGACAAGTCAGAAAGACCATTTTGGCACTGTATAAATAACAAACCTCACTGCTCCTCCAGACCGTTTGAGAAAGGCGGTGATTGCTGTCTTCTTACGCCACCGAGAGACTTAGCCTAGCTTTGGGTTAGCAACAATGACGTACATGGACATACTCGGGTCATATCTACAAAATATATTTGGTTTGATATTACTACTGCCCCCTACTGGATGGATGACAGCAATACCAGAGACTGCCTCAAACTATGAGATTCCTTTTATACCCACGAGTATTGTAAATGTATTTTGGTTAGTATTTGTCAGATAAGGTGACATAATCTTACAGTCAGCTCTAATAGTCAATCAGTGTCTGACAGCTTGGGAAAGTAAGCAGAATAATGACAATAAGATCATGCTGCTAAACATCCTGGATGTCAGGAGTTCTCTAAAGTGCAAAAACATTTGCAGGAAAAAATATTTAAAAAAACGACTGGATTATTTAGTCCTAATAAACCATTGAATCCTGATGGGTGACATGAAATTGCCTTTTTATTTAACTTTTTTTTTTTTTTTTAAACAAATACTCAAGGCTACAAAGGCTATATTCTTTTTTTGTGAATCATCGTGTGACAAGTAATCAAAACAATAACAGTGAATTAATTTACATTTATAGGCATGTCAAATGCATTTAGTTAGACTTCAATATATAAGCATTAGGCATTTAGTAATTTCCTTGACAACAATTCACATAGATTGTCTATCAAATTGTCCAGAAGGACAACCTATTAAGTGGACCTTATGAACAGTGAGGTAGTATATAATATTTCGCGAATCACGGGTATAAAATTGACAAGTGTAAAAGAGTTTGCATAGGGGCATTAGATTACACTTCTTCATCCGCCCAGATTTTCTAAAATTTCGCCGAGACAACAGAATACTACGAAAGAACAAACGAAAATAAATTAACAGAAAGTAACATAAAATTATATCAATGCCGATAAAGGCAAACAAAAAAATTCTTGTAACACACAGCATCACATATTACATATACAGGTATAGTGATCCAAAAAAGCAAGCAAAGCAATCTTATTTTTTTGCAGTAACTAAAGAAAACATACTTTCACTGACGAATTAATGCAAACTTTCTAAAGAGATAAAATGCTCTTCATATAGGCTACAAAACAAAGACAATGATTTAATCTCTGAATTATTCCAGTGGGAAGCTGTGATTTTGCCACAGTTGTCTCTTCAATGCATTACAAGATTGAGCATTTGTATGAAAAATTGTATGAGTGTCCACAAAGAATAGTTGCACGAGGACTTGGCTAGTTTGACCCATATACCTTATCATTTACATGCCATTGGATTTTGACACAAAATGATAGACATTAAGTGATGCCAAAATGCTTAATGAAATGTGATGGCAGAGTTTTAGCGACAGGTGCACTTTATTGCAATCATCTCCTCATACTCCTTATATGCAATAGAGCCGTCGTTTTCAATGGTCAAAACACTGAGAGGGTTATATTCTGAAGGGACGCATGAAGGCCTAGGCACAGAAGAATCTAGCTTCTCGTAAATGATGTTCTGCACCATGGTGTGCACTGGGGAGCCGTACATGTAGCCCATGGCCCGTGGGCAAGAGCCTTTGCAGTACCTCGGGTTGTACTTGTGCGGAGCGATGATCCAGTGGTCCAGTTTGAGCTGGCTAAAGCTCACTCTGAAGTCATACAGTTCACAGTCGTCTGTCAGGATGTCATCCTTCGGAAGAAGAATGGAGATTCCAGGCTCAGGCGTCGGCTTGTGCCTGGGAATGTTCCGTCTTTTCCTCCAGATCCTCCTTGTCGGGCTAAAGCCCATTCGTTGGTTGAATGTGGCAGGGCCCCTCAGTCTGCCAGACATGGGTGGCGGAGGCCACCTCTGGTAGGCCAGTTCGCTGGTGTCATTGAGGTACAGCAGGAGTGATGGGGACCTCAGGGCGAGCTCCACTGGCCCCTTGTGATCATAGCGGAGCCCACTGTCCACTACACAGGTGAGGTTGATGAGCAGGTGGATGTCCTTCTTGTGTGAGCTGAAGAGAGGGTGCAGGAAGGAGGTCACATTCACCTCCACCCATTTCAGGCGACCCCGTCTCTCCAAGTGGACTGGAAACGCCACTGAGAAATGGCTGTCTGGGCAGCACTGCTGGACCATGGGGTCGTGCTCTTCGATGTCCAAGTAGCAAAGCGCTGTGAAGGATGCAGCCTTGTCCTGATCAAAGGAGTACAACAGGACTGACTTGAGAAGCTGCTCCTGGGACCTCACTCGATTTAGACTGTAGGAGAGATCCTGCATGAAAATCTCTGCAGAAACACATCAGTGGTCATTCTCATGTAACTTTACAAAAATATTAAGATTCAAGAGAGTGGTATTAGGCTACTGGCTTATTAGTATTTTGAAACTGTTGGGGGATAGAATAATACATAAACATTATTTGCTAACAGCTCTTGTTTGTAGAGCACACTTCCAAACCTCGTTTAGCCTACAATCTATAACCCCCTATCTCTCCAATGTAACCCCTTGGCTAGTGGTCCATCAGAACTTTTTTTCTGACTTATCATAACCAAGTGTGACGTCACACCGCCTTACCTTATGTTGTCAACTAAAAATTATAATAATGTCAAAATGAATGAACATCATTCATCGCGAATAAAAATAAAAGACGCTCTAGATTAATAATTTCCTCGCTCAAAAATAAAAGAACATGCCCCTGGCCCGGATGAGCTGACAACCACGGCTTTGGCATCTCATGCAACATCAGAACTTTGACCTTAGCCTAACTCACGAGATTTCTCTACCGCTCTGGCCTAACCTACCTTCATTTTGCTCCAGGCATTCATCCCGAGGGGTGATCAATCTCACTGTGTTATACAGATGACTTGCCTCATGACTTCTCTCCGGTTTAGACGACATTTTGTACAGCCTTTTCATGTACCTGACATATCTTGATTCAGGTCTTGCTCTTGGCGATAAATCAGGCCAAGGTTCATTCTCCGACAAAGCATTCAACAAGGGACTCAAAATACTCCCGTGAACAGTTGGGTCACTCGGTTCAGGTGGCTCGTTCGAAATGATATCGAGTGAGATGGGAAGCACTCCGTTTAGTATGAGGAGCAATATCACTCCGTTTAAGCATCTTGCACAAATCTCTTGAGTCACAGCTGCCATTTTTGATTCGTCCGTCAAAGTTTAGAGATCCACCGAGAATCAGGGCAACCAAACTCCATGACAAACGTTCCAGCGCGGCAGGTGTGCGTAATCAAGGGTGAGCTTCTCTCAAACCATGTCTTATGAACAATCCTGTATAGGCGAGAAAATTATTATTGTTAAACATGCCAATGATTGGTTGACTCTAATTGTGCTTTCAACGTAGGCTTGATGCTGAAAAGACCTAGGTTCTTTTTACAGGCCTTGGTGATTCAAATTAAGTTTCTGTCTCTTTCATGGATTCTATCGAATAGGCTACCAGAGTGGGTAAATCTACTGCCCTGATATTTCAACGTTTGACCTGTAAAGGACAGGATACCACCACATTTAAGATGAAAGTAGGCCTATCACATTTCAACTGCATTTGTTGACATGTTGGACACAAGAAGTCTCGAGTCCAAATTGAAAAATTACCTGTCTTAAAAATAAATGGCTAGTCAAGAAGTGTTGAAAATGTGGCCAGAGTGCCACATTAAAGGTGACTATGAGATCCTGTGTGATGTCACTTCTGTTGAAACAATGCAATATCACTCAATTTCTGACTCAGCAAAATTATTTTCAATCTTGTCTTTACAGTGCAAATTTTATGTAAGCTACTCCTTCTCATCATGCAGACATTTTATTGCTATCATAGATGTGACAAGAAAGTACACTTTCCATGGAATTGCTGTTTGTAAACATGTATTCTGGAAATGTTTCTGTCAATCTGTGAGCCTGGACTGCCAGTGTTTTATCGGTGAGCATTATACATTTTGTCTGAACAGTGACGTAACATGGCAATACATGAGATTTAGCCTCTCAATTTCTCTTTTTGTGATCCATGTGATCCACAAGCTCTTCTTTCTCTTGGGTGACCATACACACACACTCCAAAACATGAAAAAACATGTTTGGCAAACAAATGGGGACAGTCTGGCCCCCCCCCCCAAACAATAACAGAGCAGGGGTGAGCTACCTCTGTGCCCTGTTTTGTTCAGTCCTTGAGTGAAAAATATTATGTAGGCTTGTAGGCATGTTGGTCAAAAGCATCTGCTTGGAAATAGACATATAAACATAAACAAATGGGATTTCCACCAGCAACTCTGACGGCATCTTTAAGGACCGGCAATGGATGGAGAAAAAATGAATGGAGGAAAAAAAAAAAAACTTAGTAGAAGTTGAAGCAAAGACTTTTAGACAGAGACAAATTGCCTTATTCCTCAAAAACTAAATTAAAAGATAAAGACTATATAAACAGAAATATTTTAAAAGATACAATATTGGTGTTAAATTTTACTGTTTGTTCGTTTACTTTTAGGAATGTAGAGGTCACCCATTCAATTGTGATGTATTGAACTTCAGTATGCCATTCCTCTGTATTCACCAGAACAGCCTTATTGGTCTAGGACGTTTGGCTGCATTCCTTCCACTTGAGTGCATCCTTACATTGCTCTGGTAAGTGGGGGGTAGGGTTGTGTTGCACAAGGGTCACCATATGTCTATATGGAAACACACACACACACACACACACACACACACACACACACACACACACACACACAACAACTGATTGGTTGTCAAGTTGGACAAAGTTACAATCTGTGTCATCTGACAATGTATAATTGTTAATTTGTCCCCGTTGTCCCAATTGTCCGTCTCAAGATATGTGGTGTGAGATCATAGGCTACTGGCTCGTTTTGAGTTTCTTGCCAGCAGTAAAATGCTAACCTTAGCATCAGTATCAGGTTGATACATTTCTACTAGGTATTTAGATTGGACGGGCTTTCTCAGCAGTTTCCTTGCAAGTTTGTAATGTCCTCTGAAGTTTAATCTTTCATAGGACTTGCCTTTTAGTCCACCCTTTTACAAATTTCAACTCTTGTCTTTTATGAAATGTACAGTACATTGGCAGGATAAATAAGTGTCCAAGTACTACATCAAGTCAGTGCATATAAAATCATCCTACTTGACATTACATTTAAACTGTTCCTAGTCGGATATCAGTGTAACACACATTTCTACTCTCTCCAAACACACAAGATTGTATGTAGGCCTATGTGATGAATTTACATGAATGTGCATACACCGCATTTTAATAAGAAAAGTGACCTTTGTTTTTTTTGGGTTTTTTTTATGTCTCTGCTATGACAATTCAGATGTTGTCCTTGGTTCAGTCAGTGTAACTGGGAATGTAGCAAACTGAAAAAGCAGTCCTCCCATCTGGTGCATTTGCATGGTGTGCTGATGGTGCCTAATCACTCCCATATGCCCATGGCAATGTGAACCGCAGTTATCTCGGGACCTGATGTGCCCGTTTGTGACTGACTGTTGACACCAACGTGGAGTTAAATTAAAAGAAAAAAATGTTGTGCAATGACACAGCAAATGTTTTTGTCCACCCTGATTTAACATCACATAATTTGCTCCTCACTGTCAACAAACTTAAGTTATGAAGACCACAGTTTGTCTCTGACCCATTTAAAAAGACCTTCCATGAGGGTGTTACTGTGAGGTGAATATAGGACTCCACCAGAGAGAGCACTGACAACACTAACATAGACACACCGCTTGAGAGAACATGTTCTGTTTGTTGCCCTTTGACCTCAGGGCTCACAAAACAAAAACGCATTCGACCGCAACGACAACGAAATGACTATGCATTTGGAAGGCAAGTGATATTTAACTGAGTTGAATTAGGATAAAATTGTTTCCAACCCGCCATCAGTCTGGTGGTTAGTCATAGTTTTTGATTACTGCACAGGTGGTTAGCCATAGAAGTCACTACTTGTCCTGTGGTAGCATGTCAGACGTCTACTGCAACATTCCTGTGGTAGCATGTCAAACGTCTAAGCTGTTCTACACAAAAATTATGGGTCCTGATATGCATGTGATGTGAAGGACTTTTTCACAGGCACAGAATTTAAGCTATGAAGACAAAGGCAACGGTTTTACTGCCTACGTCGCATAATTCCAGCCCACACTGATCTACACCTTAACAGTGCAGAATGTTAGCTCCAGAATGTTACGAGACAAGACAGACTCTTGAAAGGGCGGAGGGGAAAGAAGGTTGTTGTTTCTCTGGGAACACAGGGAGCGTTCTTTGCTGAGGCATGTCTTGTTATGCATATGATATAACACAGGCCATAACTCTGTCAATTTCTCCACAGAAGTTAGAATAGTTAGAATATCACCATCTCTGAAGAAAGAACTCTTCTCCACATTTGCTGTATTGTATATTGCAACATTGAACAACATTTACACAATATTAAATAGGACAATTTCTAAAAGGTCATATTTTTGTACAGTGTTATACAGGGAACACAACATTTTTAGGTATAGAATTATACCTAAATATTTAACATTTACTCACAAAAGTAGATTCATAAATAAGAATAATCAACTATGATTATAATCCAGTAACAGTTTTCCAGTGTGTTCTTCAAACTGCTTTCCACCTTATCACCTCAACTACATGTGCTGGCCATGCTTTAAAGCAACACCATGTAACTTTTTGCTCCTATTTGAGGTATAATTTTTGTCAGACAAGTACCATTTCTAAATTCATTTGGATAGTATGTAGTCATATGAAGGGTGGCAAATATACGTGTTCCATCCAGTGTGCCATCCAGGTAATCCAGTGTGCAGTTCTTGGTTGAAAAGTAGGAAACCACCACAAAATAAGACGTAAAACCTTTACAACATGACATTGCTGACATCAAACACCAATTATCATGTTCTAGCAGTACCAATAAGACTCTGGAAAAGGTTTGGAAGATTTTGTCTGCCTTTTTGGTGGCTAGTCCACTAGTTTTACACCAAAAAAATCCATAGTGTTATGGATAGTGCTTTAATATCCACTTATCTCTACAAGAATGTATAATAATATTAATAAACAAAAGACAAAATCAACCCACTTCCAGTGTCTGTTTTTAAATTAGTAGCCTCATAATAACAAAAGTAATGTCTATGATGTGGCTCTAGTGTGCTGTGGTTCTGGCCCAAAGTCAGCAGTCAGTGGAACATCTCTGAGAGTCTACGAGAGAGGATGTGCTCCCTTCTGTCTTCTCCAGGCTCTTCGCTTCTGATGAAGTGGAAGCTGGACCTGTGGCGGTGCTTCTTCCTGTGACCAGAGTGCGGGTGGAACAGCTTGCTCAGGGTATTAAAGCCTTTCGGGAGCTCAGGGAGGCTGTGTTCCTCCTCCGCCCTTTCACAGGACACTTCCTGATGATGCTGTGAGACTTGAGGGTCTCCCAGGAGTTCTCTGGTGTCCTCACTGGCCCTCTCGTCCAAGTAGTGATAGGGCTTTTTGCCACTGTTGTCCCTAATGTTTACGTTGGCACAGTAGTCTTGCACCAGCAACTTCAAGACAAAGTCATGGCCATGGATGGCAGCAATGTGTAGAGGGGTGTAGCCCGCGTGCGTGCGGGCGTTGACATCCACCTCCACACCTCTGTCCCTCGAGATGTCCATGATTTTGCGCACCATGTCCTTGTTCCCGTCTTTGGCAGCCCAATGCAGTGCAGTGAACCCAGAAATGAAGTCCCTCTTGTCAGCCAGCTGTGCATCTTGAAGCAGCAGACCATAAACTTGGTCCCAGTGGCCTGCCGCTGACTTTACAAGCCACTCGTGCTCAGCAACCTCCAAGGGGACACCTTCTGAGTACCTGGGCTCATTGTTTGGTTTTGTAATCTTGTTGCTCCTTTTCAGTTGGGGAGTGTCTGGTAACTTGGCCTCTAGCTGCCTCCGTTTGATTTCTGGTGAACTGCCTCTGTCTGACTCATTAAGCTTTTTCCCAGGAAATGTGTGAAGCGATGTGGTGTCTTTCGAACGAATTTGAGGTGAAGTTATTCTGATGGCCTGTAAGCGCTGTGGTGATACAGGTTCATGTATGAGAACTTTGGTGTGTAATTGTTCTTCATTGCTTGATGAGGCTGGTGGTGATTTCACAGCGATTACGGCGAATACTGCACCAGTTTTCCTGGCTTTGACATCCTTTGGCACACTTGTACTGTCGTTGCGCGGAGACATCTCTTGTCTTTCATAGTCCAAGTAACAGCATCCCCTTGATGCGGGACTGTATCGGAGATCATCTACGGGGTTACTGACCAATCCGACCGTGTTACTATTTGGAGTAAAATAAGTATTGTTATTATTGTTTTCGATTGCAGACTTAACATCATCCGTGCCATGTTTAAGGACGCCCGTGCGCTCAGGAGAGCAAGAAGATAAAGAACAATTGAAGCGACTCGAATTATCCTCCAACTCGGTTTTTGGCGCGATGACAGAATTACTTTTACCAAATCCTTGATATTTTTTCTTCACGACAACAAACTTAATATCATCTATAACTTTAACGACTGCAATGTTGTTCACAAAGCTCTTGAAAATATCCCGGTTTTGTTTCTTTTCCACAGGATCGCTGCAGCTGAGTGCCTCTTTAAACTTACTCAACAACTCAGAGTTCTTCACTTTGCCACCGTGGTCCTGTAAAAACGTCAATATAGTCTCTTGCGTGAGGGCCATCTCTTGTTGAATCCGTTAGTTAAATTTTGACCACAGTTTCCACTTTAAGTCCTTTTTTGCTGTCTTTTTCTGGGACATGCGGTTGATGCGACTTTCCTCCTTTATCCTACCTGCTGTTTCCGGTGCTTCCCGAAAATCAGTTTCCTGACAAAACTCCGCGTCCCTGGCACTGTGAGCGCGAGATGGGTTGAAGATTGCTATGCGCGCGCCCCATGCGCAATCACGCGACGGCATCAATGGATGCTGACTAAATGAAAAAGCATAAGAAATATTTCAAAACATTTAAATATTTCGCTAAACAACGCGCACATTTAACCCTTGTACATATTTTGGTTAAAAATCTGAGGTGTCTGGCTAGTCTTAAGATAGACACACACACAAACACACACAGCGCCAGAATGACATGAGGCTATAAGCGAAATACAATTAATTGCCGCAGCTTGTTCATTTCAAAAGACAGACGCATCACAATTTGGCGGAAAACTTGGGATCCCGAGATAGCACGCAATTAACCCGTTCCCTATGTGCACACAGGGGGGCGCAGCTTCGCGTAAGCCCATTCTATGATCACTCACAATGAACACAAAGACAGTGCAACGCCGGTGGAAGTTTATTTATTCCAAGGGCATGATGTACAACAACAGAAGTAAATAAGAGACTGCACATTGTGAAGTGTGTAAGTCAAAAGCCTAAACACTGTGTATAAGCTGTCCAAATACTGTCTATTTACACTTTCCTCAATTCACAAGGCAAGACCAGCAATAAATATTACATGTGAAGTATATGTACATAATAAAAAGTGCAGCACACAAAAACAACAACAAATTGCCTGGAGTCCTGAACTGACCCTAAGCTTAACTGTTTATACTACTTAAAAGTGGACTGGAGTAATAAAATAAATGCTACGATTGTTCTTCATGTACTGTGTGTGTGTGTGTGTGTGTGTGTGTATGTATGTGTGTGTGTATATGTATGTGTCCAGCAGTGCTTAAAATGCGAAAAAAAAGTCTTTCTAAGCAACAGCCATATGGGAAAAGATTGCAGAGCTTGGTGTTGCAAATTCTGAAATGTGGACAATATTTGAAAGGCTTCTTATCCCCTGAGGAAAGTGCCAAGTTCCTTATTGGGGCCAAGGATACTTATTACACTCCTGTTACATGTGTGTATGCAAGAGAGACCAGTAACATGTTATGGTTGTCCAAGTCATAAAAATAAACAAAGGCCTATAATTTTCTTTAAAAAAAAAAAAAAAAAAAAGAATTCTGATTAGCTTGTTGTGTTTGATTATGCCATGATTGTATGACTACCTAATGGATTTTGAAATTGAAGTCACAATCAACCTTTTAGATTTTGGCATTTGAAGAAAAATACATAGATGTTTAGACTACATAGACACACAAAGACTAAAGTGGCCTAAACTCTCAGGCAGCAAACAGCATCAGTAATCCTTAAGTACTTGAGACTTAAAAGTCCAGTCATGAGGGGAAAAAAACATCCATCATCACCTTGTCAATGTTGTTTTTTGATTCACAGCAAAACATGTTCACATTCACTTATTGACCTTCACATCAGAAGAGACACAAACATGAAAGCTAGATAACAAACACTTTGCATACAGTACAGGATATATTCTCCTTTCTGACGCCTTGGGCACTCCTCGTCTGGTCCGGTTCGGTGGGAGACACTATGTCCACTATGGACCTGTAATCTCTTTTAACCTGGTTGACATGACCAGTTGTCAAGGATGAGGTTCACAGTTTTTTCGATGCCTGCAGGCCAAACTGCTTTGGAATCTTTGGAATGTGTTTTTTTTTTTCTTCTTCTTTTTTCTTTTTCTTCTCCCCCCCTCTAACTGACCCAGGAGATGGTCTGTGACTGGTACTAGAGTCATAGTTACTACACAAGAATTCTGCGTGAACTCTTGTACGTTCTGAAGTAAGGCTTTCTTGGGTGTTTACCGCAGGACGGTCAGTATTCATTTGGAAAAAGATATTTTGATAAATAATGATGGTGCATTTCGACATTCCTTAGTGTCACATTAAAACAAAACAAAAAAAAATATATATAAAGGTTGTGACATAGTAACATTTTAAATTAGTGTGTATAAATAGCCTTTGTATTAAAATCATAATACACAATATTATAAATGTCGGTCACATTTCCCCTTAAGGGAAACCAATAAAATCCTCTGACCTATTTCTTTACTTTCCGAGAGGGCACTGTTGAAACTGGTCTTTGGAACGATCTTTCAGATCTGATAGGCTCCTGAAAAATCAAGACGGTTTGTCACTCTGATTTGTCATTTCTTTAAAACGTCCTGCCCTCAACGTCCCCACTGTCTTCCATCTTCGGATTAACAACTGGCCATAGAAACGCTTAGAAACTCATTGTAGCAACCCTTTCAAACTCCTTTCTCAAATTCTTCCCTCCTGCCTGATTTTGAGACACACATACCAGTGTGCCTTCTGTTAGAGTGAAAGGCAAACAGCAAACATACACACAAAATTTCAATAGAATATCCCATGTATGTAAACACCCCCTGTCTTAGGCACTGCAGTGGCAACAAGAAAAGAAACAGGGGGTGGGGGGAGGGGGGGGTGGGTTTGGGGAGGGGACAGGACGGGACGGGACAAAAGGTGAAGTTGCCCAAGTTTCAAACCTGTTGCCACTTCACAGGACACACGGACGTTTATTCATCTCCCTCCCCCCTCTCTCTTTCTCTCTTTTTCTGAAATCAAGTCTTCACACAACCTCTTGGCTCCTCTTCCTCTTCCTCCTCCTCACACCACCTCCTCCTCACAGTGCATGTCTCCCACCAGTAGTGAGTGCTTGTCGGGCTCGGCTAGCGCCATGCTGTTCAGCGAGTGCTTGTCGGAGCGCAGCGAGTTGATGGAGGCCCGGCTGTAGTTGACGATGCGGTCCAGCAGGCTGAGCTTGGGCGAGGGCCGCCGTAGGTCGCCCATGCCGATGTGCACGCTCACGTCCGACAGGCTGCCCGCGCGCCGCTGCCCGCCCACCCGCTGCTCCAGCTTCTCGGCGCTCGGCTTAGTGTAACTATGGAAACAGGGACACAAGAGTTGGCAGGGAGAGTGGCTGTGTGTGTGTGTGTGAGTGTGTGTGTGACTTTTACAAGACTGTGGCTGTGTTTTGTGTTTGTAAGTGTGTGTGTGTAGATGTGCATAATGCAAATGTGTGTGTTGGGTGTATGTGTTAGCATGTAGATATGAAGTCTATGTATGTGTGTTTTTAGTGGGTGTACATGGCAGTGTGTGGTGTATGATTAGTTTGCATGTGTTGTGGCTCTGATTAGTATGATTAGAGAGTGTGTGTGTGTGTGTGTGTGTGTGTCTGCTCCAGGCCACTCAGGCAGATAGACAGAGAGAGAGAGAGAGAGGGTGAAGGGCGCAGTGAAGCACAGCCCCTGTCAAGCCCTCAGGCTTGTTGAAAGGACATGAATAGCAAGTGTGTGTGTGTGTGTGTGTGTGTGTTTCCCCCCTCCCTACTTGCCTTCTCTGTTTTTAATTGAGGACAGAAAAGGGAGCTGGAGAGAATATCATCTGCATACTCATACTATCACTGGTCACAAGCAGTGTTACATTGGTGTGATTATTAGGATTATTAGGATATTATGGATAGTGTAATCTAATCTAATAAGCAATTAGCTCTGCTTTTAAAAAAATTAAATCAATAAATAATAGACAGTGATGCCATTACTGTCAGAATTAATTGACTTAGGAGAGTTAGTGCATGGCCATTGAGCTGTCTTCATTTTGAAACACGATTGTGCAAAACTGACTGAACAAACACTGCCTCTGCCATGGCGAACATCGCTACTTTGAGATGAACTGACAAGTGTATTTAAACCGTTATCATACCCGTTAGCTTGCATGTTACGACACCAAAGGTTATATTCTTAACAGCATCCACATATGAGGTTTTAAAAATTGTACCTTCACAAATCAAAGTTGACGACCTTCTATGTTAACCTTTAGCCTAGAGAACAAGTTGCAGTTCTCCGTGGAATCATTCTATGTCCCCAGTAACCATTTTTTATCTCCCCAGCATTTAAACATTAGAGTTTTTTTAAAGTTTAAAGTCATTTGTCGTTCAGTCACTGTCATTCAGTCAGTTTTTTTCCTCCCCAGTCGTTTTAAAAAGGCATTTTCAGTCCCAGTCCTGATCAGAGAGCAGCATGTTGGCGGTGGCTTGAGAGGCACTCACCATTTAAGTAGCAGGGAGGAGAGCACCACGGAGACGGAGGACGCTGCCATGGCAGCAGACCCCATCCAGGGCTGCAGCACCAGGCCAATGGGCATGAAGACACCTGCAGCACACCAGGACACGCGTGTACATTTACAAACCCCATCTCTGACTGATCTCTGAGCAGCGGCCTTCAACTCTGTACAGCTCTTTCTTTTTTTTTTTAAAAAAAAATATTTTTTGGGCTTTATTCAGACAGGGCAGTGAGAGAGTGACAGGAAATGAATGGGAGAGAGAGATGGGGAGGGATCGGGAAATTTACATTTACATTTATGCATTTGGCTGACGCTTTTATCCAAAGCGTCTTACAATGTATGCCTCCCATTCACACACCAGTGGTGGCATCTGCCATGCAAGGTGCCAACCTACCACCGGGAGCAATTTGGGGTTAAGTGCTTGCTCAACACTTCGATGGGGTCAGGCAGAGCAGGGCTCGAACCTGCAACCCTCTGGTATTTTACCATGAGGTTGTTTATTTCTGAGGATGTGAATTTCATTTAATGATTAATATGGAGGTCAGACACTGTTATCTGTTATCCATGATCTACTATCAGAGAGATGAGCAGTTTTCTTTCTTAATTGTTGTTCGACTCACCAGCAGCAATAGGAATTCCAACCAGATTGTAGATTAGGGCAAAGACAAAGTTGATACGGATCCTCTTGACTGTCTTCTTGGACAGGTCTATGCTCCCGACCACATCAAGGAGGTCATTCTGTAAACACAGGGCTTGGATCAACAGGAGAAAAAAAAAAAACTGTCTCTTTGTAAAGATGTCTGTGTAATATCTAACAGGTAGGAAAAACGATAAAAGGCTATTCAATGTTCAGATTTGTGTTAGATATGCATTTCCTGAAGGAGCTGTAAAGTTCTCCGTGGGATGGCACATTCCACTCACCCGGATGAGCACCACGTCTGCCGCTTCGATGGCCACGTCGGTGCCCGTTCCTATGGCAATGCCAACGTCTGCCATGGCCAGGGCCGGGGAGTCGTTGACGCCATCGCCAACCATGGCCACACGCTTGCCCGCCTGCTGCAGCTGCTCCACCTTGGCCACTTTGTGTGAAGGCAGCACCTCCGCAAACACCTTCCTGATGCCCACCTGGAGGGGTCAGTGTTCAGTGGCAAGGACAAGACCAACAATAACAGATCAAATAACCACCAGAGGTAGAATAGTTCAGCCTCAAAAAGTAAAAACTCCTACCATATACTGGTTCTATCTGTGCACCTTTGGTGTAAAACTAGTGCCAAACTAGAATTTTCTGGTGGTTTCCTATCCTCCACTATCCTGGATGGCTGGTCGGGAATAATCTGTCCTTTATATGGTACCCAACTTTATTTTTGTAGCAAGAAATTACCTTTGAATGAATTGTGCGATAAAAAGGACACCTATATACCATTGTGTTGCACAGCGTAGTTTGACACGGGTAACATCATTAATCAGCAGATCTACCGGGCTGGAGTGTAATGCTAATTAAAAACAGCTGCCGAAGCATTGTGTGGGAAATAATGGGAAGAAAGTGGACTGAACCAACAGGGGGGGGGGGGGGGGTTTGCATGTACGGTGAAGCGTGCATGTGAGCAGCTGTAATGTGTGTGTGCTGAGGATTACCTGTGCGGCAATGGCACGTGCCGTCCTGCTGTTGTCTCCCGTCATCAGCACCACCTCTAAACCCATGCTGGTGAGTGTGTTCACCGCCAGCTCCGCCTCTGGCTTCACAGTGTCTGCAATCGCCACCATGGAACAGAGAACACCTGCGCGTGCACACACACACACACACACACACACAATAACAGTTTAACACTGACGAACACAAATAAGATTGCTACACAGTACGTGGCAATCATTTTTAGAATCACCACCATAATAAATATTAGATGTCAGAAACATTTAAGATGATGACAACCTCAACCTCTATCAGACAATGAAACTACAAAGGCTGTGCTCGAAATCGTATGAAGACTATCCTGTATTCCATTCGGTTTGAGATAATTTTAGATCCTACAAGAAATGTACAACTTTATGTGTAAGTAATGACAAAAAATAAATGTATGAAATATCTTCTGACCGTCAACAGCCACCAGCACAACAGTGCACCCTCGACGTTCGTGCTCAGTCATGGCTTCATCTACCTCTGGCCTCAGCTGCAACGCGTTCCTGCGCATCCACTCCCGGTTCCCCAGCAGAACCTGGAAAGCGGCCGACTGAACCAGTGCTAAAAGAAACCGAGAGAGAGAGTGATCAGAATGACATTGTAGAATAAACAAAGTCAAGGCAAGACAACAAGACAATCTTGTAGTTACTCTATAAAAGCCTGACTGAATGTTACAGTACATGGATATATGGAAAACTGTCCGAATACAGCAGGCAATGCATAGACATACTAACAAACAAAAAAAGGCTGTCAGGTAAACTGAATACACTTTTAAAACAATTCTGCCGTGGGTGTTTTTTTTGTTGTTGTTGTTGTTGTTCCTCTTACTGAGTGGTTGAGGGTCCATGATGAGGGGGTGCGAGCTGTCGGCTCCTCGGCTGTGCGTGTCGCTGACCTGCACCAGCTGAGCGTTGCGTTGGTTCTCTTCGCTTTCGCCATCGCTGTCCTCCCGGCGGAGCAGGCCCTCTACGTTGCTCACCTGGCAGCGGATGCCGCAGCCTGGCACCGCCTGGAAGTCGGTACAGGTGCCCAGAGACTCTGTGCCCAGCTCCTGGGGACATACGGCCATTTTAAGTTAAAGGTTAGCTAGCGTTTAATACAACAGACTCATGATGAAGAGTTCGGGAATGGGACCCTGGGCGATCGGTTGCCAATCAATGACATCACTGCTGCTCCAAGAACGTTTCAGTAAGATTGTGAGACAGAATCATCACCACATCACAGTAGATAAACCTATTCTGCCTTTGGCATTGGTAAACAATCTTACCTGACTGGATGATCAAATTATAATTGGCAGTTCAAATTAACTTTCACTACACAAATCGTTTAATTAAAAGGTTATTCCAAAGGGTGTGCCTTATTTAAATGGCATGTTTATTTAATCATTATGACCACAAGAGGACAATTTTAACCTTTACTGTTGCTAACAAGCCAACATATTCAACAGACAGACAAGTTCTAAAGGACAAGCTGTATGCACTGGCCCTCCAGCAGATGGAGAGCACAGTGACTCAACCACAGTAAATGCCGAAGGCATTAGCGTCTGCGTCTGTGAAGTGTCACGAACCTACATGTGCACTACATCACAAAGGAGGCGATTGTGAACGAGTGTGATCCTAGTAGGGCATTCAAATAGCCATTTCTGTGCATTCATTTTTTTTTTTTTTTAAATCAACCGATAATCTGGGCAAGAGTCAGTCATGTGACATGCCTGAAGGTCCTCATGAATTTGTTTTTACAGAGAATTAATATTCTTACTGCTATTAACAAGTAATTCTATGTCATGATGCAGAGGGTGCGGTAACATTCCACAGCTAAGAAACAGAATGGCTCACTCACTGTCTCCCACTCCAATATGGTTAAAACCCACTCACTCAGTCACTCCTATAGGAGTCAAAACCCATATACAGTCTATGGTCGAAATCCAATACACTCACTCTAATATGTGTGAAAACCCACTCAATCAGTCACTCCTATGTGTACAAACCTTCTCACTCCTACAGTAGACCTGCATCTCTGTCCTGACACACAGACACCAAGTTGCCCAATTTAAAAAGTACCCATGCCAACAGGACCATTCAACTTAAAAAAAAAAAATGAATCCCGTCCTTGCTGAATATAATAAAAATGTGTGAGAGCCTCATGCCCGACAAAGAGCCGCTAGAAGAAACCGTGAGGTAAATACCAGAAGGTCTACTGCAGTGCTTCTCAAAGTGTGGGGCGGGCCCCACTAGTGGGGCGTGGACATATGACAAGTGGGGCGCAAGAGGTTTCTC